>JAEQML010068422.1:0-18291 GCA_016904865.1 Pissodes strobi | reverse complement strand
TTCCTTGAGGCTATGGGCTATACTGGTGAAGAACATATTAAATGCATTCGGCTCAATGGATGAAGTTGCATTCTCCTGTTGCTGACCTCTATTATTGTTGATGATCTTCCACATACACTTTGTGGGTTTTTTCGCAGTGTTGATCATATTGTCATTGGCTAAGAGTTTATGTTCTTTGATTGTTTGCCAGTAAGTTCTCCTGAGATCATAATACTCCTTCCGATTACCTGGAGTGTTGTACTGTCTGTAAACTGCCCCACACAAAATATAATTGTCCTCTCATACGGCGCAGTGAGTCATTGAACCACTCCACTCTGTTCAGTCGTGGTGTCCCAGCCCAGTATGTCATCTCCGGGAAGGATTGCATATAAGCATCGCATAAAAGTTCCACAAATTGAATGAATTTATCGTTTATCGTGATATTAGTAGGTTCGATAAAATTCCATCGGGAGGATTCCACGATATTGTAAAATCTGTGTGATTGGCCTAAAAGATGTTTTGACAGTTTCATTGGGTTTATTAGTTATTAGCTTATTACAGTCCCACGATGGTCAGACATGTTCATTTCCACAGTCTGCGCCTCAATTGAATCTGAAATGAAGTTCATGAAAACGTTGTCGAGGCAGACTTCCCCGCGAGTTGGCTCGTTTATCGTTTTTTGAAAACCATAGCTTTCAAAGAGGTCACACTTGTAACCTGCTTCTCGTTGGTGTGAGCTGAACAAAACGTTGAAGTCACCCGCCACTACAATATTCCTACTGTTGCCTATGCTCCGCAATGCAGATTCCAGAGCATCCAGGAAAGTGCCAAAGCAGCCATTTGGAGTTCTATAAACAGCCATTACATATAAATTATATGGTTTAACTAGAACACAGGTTAACTCTAACATTTTCAATATTAATACTAAATACATTTGTGGTTTCCAACTTGAGATTTGTATTCAATAGGATCAAGATACCTCCTCCTCTGGATCCACTTCTTGCTGTGTAACTGATCAGTTCATAACCCTGAATATTAAGTTTGTAGTTCTTCTGCTATTAACCAGTGCTCCGAGAGAGCTACGATGCTGTATAACTTGTCTACCAGGAATGTATCCAGCTGATGCATTTTGCTTCTTAGAGATCTCACATTGCAGTGTACAATACTAAAACGGCTTTTGTCTTCACTGTTATCTACTTCCTGTGGAATACTACTCTCTTCATGTTTAAAAAATGATTTATTCTTACCCCTTTTGGCCAGAAAGCTGCTTTTAGATGATATTTTTGTCTTCCTTTAAAACGCCAAGTTTAAAACAGCTGAATGCTTTGTCTTTTTTGGTCTTAATTTTCTCACATGTAATGTTTTCCCTGCCATTGTTTTTTGAGTAGTTTATGAGATATTGTGGCTCCGTATCAGGTGTGAAACCAGATACAAAGAGCCAGGTGTAGATAGTGGCTATTTTCAACTGCTCGGTGCCCTCATTGCTACCCTGAATCGGTCTGGGTCTGCTTCGAGGATCTATGTTTGGTCTATGGTTTATGCGCCTATGTACGGTTGTCCAAGTGTCTTGAGAAAGCACCTCTGTATCGTCATTTTCAGACTTCTTTCTGCTTCCATTGTTTCCGGAACTGCAAACATTTGTTTTGGCTTTGTTTACATCTTCCTTAACCTCACTTCCCACATCTGTCACTCCGGATCCCCCCTCCACAATTTTAGGGATGGGCGATTTCATCGGTGATCTGTTTGGCTGTTTCGGTGCACGATGCGTTTTAGCAACGGTCGACGTTTCTGTTGCTACTTTGCCGTCTGGTTTTGGTAGTGGCTGCCAAGGTGAAGGCAAAGACGAACCGTTTTCCGTAACTTCTTCCCGCGTCGTGGTTTGTTTTTGTTCTTTGTCTACCATTAGATTTTCATTTATGGAGAGTTTTTTTTTCTAAATCACTCATTTTTTCTTTCAGCAGAGAGTTATTTTCTTCAAGGATTTGGTTTTTACTTCTTAATTCGTCCACTAATATCGTGAGGTAGACAATTTCGATGTCCTTTTCCTCGCTATAATTTTTTTGTTCTCCCTTGTATTTGGGAGATTTTTTGAAATAAAATTTTACGTAGAAAAAAGTATTTTCAAATACCTACATAACCATACTTTTACTTCTTTTGTGACAAGTAAAATAAAAATGTTAATGTACACATGACAGACCTCTAAGATGACCTCAAAGCTACTTATATTTAAGAAAAAAATTTATGAATTGATATCATTTTTGCTATTATGTCCGGCGTTAAATAGTTCCAGTGTCATGGGCGTCGAAATATTGGATGCTCCTGGGGAACAACATAAACTATTTTTGCTCATGATACTCTTTGTTGCGCATAGTTGCAGCTAAACTGCATGGTGATTGATTCAGTAGAAAGTAAAGATTAGTTTAGATGCTATGAAACATCGGGACTCAGCGAGACTTTTTAGTTTTGGTGAAAATAATGACGTCATTTTTTAAATTTTTTATGAAAAATAATTCACCAGCGGAAAAAAACATGCCAAAAAACTTGTTTCATCCAATATTATTTTAAAATTGTCTCCTAGAATAGAAATAACAACTTTGGTACAAAAATCATAATTTAGTGACAATTTAACCATTTAAAATTATGATCTTTATGCTTTTTAGGTGATATATTTGATTAGAAAGTTTTGTTTTATGTCATAATTGAAAACATTAGTTGATTCACTTAACCAAATTTGACTTTTAATAGCTAAAGTATAGACTTTTCAACAAAAAAATTATTAGAAAATGAAATGATAAATTTGCTGCCATGTCCGGCCTTTAGCATTGGATCGTTCCACTGTGTGTGGCGCCGCGCCGTGTTTCGTGATTAAACGTAGGGGAAATTACGAACTTACATACACTCTTAACTATCATAATGCAAGATGAAAATAAAATATTCTTATTCTGATACCTAGTGGTAGTTTAATGTCAACAAGGGATATAACCATCAAAATCAACAGAAAAGTATAACTAAGATATTAGTATTACAAAACAAACGCATAGAAATTCTTAATAAATAATTTCATTAATATTATGTATACATATTTTATTAACTAAATTAAGATTGACAAAAATATTACTCACTTGAATATTAGGTGCAGAAAAAATGACATTAGACAAGTCATCTGAAGACAAATTAGGGACGTCATCATGTTCTGCGACCAAGGAACTTAACCGAGCTGCCCCGATTGCCATGGGGAAATGTCCCAAATGGTTCACCAAATGAGCTAAGACAGACTCTGCACATAACGCCACTGCCTTTTGGTATTGTACGCTTTTGGCTTGATTTTTGCTTGGTGATCTTTCGGCCAAAGCAGACCGAGATTGAGGTAAATCGTCAGAAATAATAGTAGGGTCAAAATCGTCAGAAGAGCTTGGCTGAGTTAGGCCGCCTTGACCTGATTGGGATGCGGTACCTGTTATTATTTTGTGTAGGACCTGAAACAAATAAATGGCGGTACTACATTAGCAAATTGAAATTGTTTAGGTTTAGAGTTGTTAATTTATTTGCATAGCTCAAACATGCATATACGCTTACATTCTTTCAAGTGTAAACGATATTTGCTTTCGCACTAGCTACTGACACCCAAACTGATTATTCGTTACAAAAACCACTCGAACTGAAACAAAATGTCCTCTACTATTTTCAAATATACTCTAACACTCTATTATTAGCATAATAATAAAATGATAAAAATGTGTCACTTCAACGGCAATGGTAACACGCCTATGGGAAATATTGAGAAAAATACTCGAATGGCTACAATTTTAAAAACAAGAATATTCAATCTATTAGAAAAAGTATCATTTTATGAACCAACGCTTCATTTTAACTTCTCTAGAGTCAATTTTTAAGCTACCATAAAAAATGTGTACAATTGCCAATACAAAATTGAAAATATTTCATACACACCATCCGAGTTTCACATTAAATGGAACATACTGTATATCAGATATAATTTTGATCTAGGCTTCCATAGTTGCAGGTTTATTGACATAATTCTTAAACGTAGCTACCAAACATTGTGAATATTACCATAACAACCAAAATAATTAATCAATGATCTGACAATCAGTTTTATATCGGTATATATTTTTATACAAAAATGGCCAATATAAACATGACGCCCAAACATAGCTCAAGAAATATACCAAATCATTTAGACAAAATAAAGATGGAGGCCCGAGAAAGGAGAAGAAATATACTTTATCTAATTTTAGGTTACTTAAAAGAAAATATGCTAGAACAAACTGCCGAATCGTTAATAAAAGAAGTACAGCTTGACACTAGTTATCAAGTATGTGAAAACATAGAATTGGATATTATTTTGCAAGAATATCAGAGTTACTACTACACAAAATTTCAAAAATACCCGAAAATAATTAGAAAACTTGAGGAAAGTGACTTAAAGCAAGCAAATCGAAGTACTAGACGAGGTAAAAGTGCCAAAAGGTCAGCAGTAACTCCTGTACCATCCAAGGAAAAGCCCGAGAGTCATCCGGAAAGCGATGTGGACTTTCAATTTGAGATAGTTTCCCTAAATGCTGCCAACAGTGCTCACTCTAAAATCAATATTCTAAAAGAAGATAAATCTAAACCATTCCTGCTTGAATTAGATCACTATACATCAGAGAACAAAGAGTTAATAAACCAAATCTCTAATCAAGTTATAATACAGGACATAGGCGTGAAATGGACAGATTGTTTGGGCCTTGATAATGCTATTGAAATTATAAAAGAATCAACTATATATCCCTTGCATTATCCTGATATATTTAAAGATCTGATTACATGGAGGGGAGCATTATTGCACGGCCCACCTGGAACAGGTAAAACTCTATTAGCTAAAGCCTTGGCATCTGAAACCCATACAACATTCTTCAATGTAACAAGTAGGTAGGTTTTGCCCTTGAATTGCTTCATTATTACAAATCATTTCGGTAATTAGGTATACTAAAACTACTTTCATCAAAATCTATAGACAATGATGCATTATTTTTAACGCGTTCCTTTACTTTAAGGAGGAAGGACGTATATGTGTTTAAGAACGAAAAAAACATTCGAACATTTTAGGTTGGTCAAGATATGTTTTTTTGGAGGCGTGACTTCTTCCCACAATATAACAGAGAATTTCATGAATATGACAGTCTAACATCAAGATTAGCCACTGAAAAATATATATATATACATCAAAACTGCGCATCACTATTTTTCCAAACATTTAATTTTTTTTTTATTACTCATACGCAAATATAATATTTTAAATTGTTGATATCGTCCAATAAGGACAAACCGATTCACAAGACACACAAAAAGGACCTGTCTAATGCAGCCCTGATATGTTTTTATAACTGCTCGAAAAAACAATTTAATCATGCTTGAAATCAAAAATTTAAAAGGTTTCTGGTATTTATGCCAGATCAATAGATTGAACATTTATTGCTTTAACGAATTCTTTTTTAGCACATTTATCAGTAAATGGAGAGGAGAATCAGAAAGACTCATCAAATATCTTTTTGATATGGCTAAATTCCACGCTCCCAGTATCATTTTCTTTGACGAGATAGACGCTGTGGTTTCTGGAGTAAAAGACATTCAACATGAAGCATCTAAAAGATTTAGGAGTGAACTATTAGTTCAACTCGATGGAATTTCGTCTACTGATGGTTCAATTTTTGTACTTGCTTCCACAAACTTACCTTGGGATCTGGATAATGCCCTGTTAAGAAGATTTGATAAGCGAATACTAATAGATATGCCAAATAAAGAAGCCAGAGCACAGATTTTAAAACATCATTTGAAAAATATTAGTATTAACATATCTCCGGAAGATATGAAAGAATTCAGCAATTTGACAGAACATTACTCTGGATCTGATATAAAAAACTTGTCTAAAGAAATCGGCATGACAATAGTGAGAGAAAAAATTAAGTCCCTGGAGAAAGGAAGTAAGAATACTTGCAGTAGAGTTATTACATTCGATGATATCAAGAATGCGTTACAAAAAATAAGACCTTCCATAGGTAGTTCAATATGTAAGAAATATTATCAATGGCAGAATGAACATGGAGCTTATTAATATTAAATATGTACTGTTTACAATAATTAATCTACGTATTCTGAAATAAATTATTTTTAAATTACTTATGTCATTTAAATAACTTATAATGCATCAAGTGGGTGGAAATAGAAATACAAATTTCAGTTTCAATTTTAAAGTGATAATGCAGTAAACATGTTGCATGAACACAAAAGAGAAGCATTATTAACTCCTTTTTATATACTTACATTCTAGTCAGTAATCTCGGTTAATATTAATTAATTCATTTCTCAAATAACGAATCTTTACTCTCTCTATAATAATTCACTAAGAAAAAGTATTTATATACATAATACTGCCACAACATCGAAGCTTTTGCAGCCTATCGATTATCGTGTATGATGAGTTCGTATCGAAATGCATCTATCAATTTAGATCAGAAAGGTCAATGTATACTTTAAAGGCAACAAGACGAATATAACACACGTTATATGTTGACACTACGATTTACGGATTTAATTATTATGACGTGTTACACTAACACTAAATATACTCAAGTGCGTGAGTGAGATATCTACATATTATTATTTTAAAAATAAAGCCTCTATAATAAGAGCGTGTTTAAGCAACAACTTTACAATGTAAATACATCGATATCTGACATGTATATTTCATATGGGTGATTTAAATTTAATTGAGTTTCCTGTCATTGCACAACAGTGCTTATAAGAAAGATGCGTTACTAAAATTATCTTGTGACTATTTTGCCAATCAATTCATGCAATGCAATGTAAGATCTAAAAACATGAAACCCTTCTGACTTTATATTATAACTGTCAAATTTCAAGTAATATAACTTACAGTAAACACCAAAAGCAAAAGGCAACTACTTCTATTTTCTCCATATTCATTTGGTTCTAACAATCGCTCTGTACCCAGCCTCATACACCATTCTCCTAAGCAAAGGAGTAACGCTGTACCTAAAGCTCGATCATTTTCGGAAGCAGTTGAACCTAGAAACATATAGTATTTTGAACATGAATCCAATGAAAAGTTTCATTATAAATTAAAGCGGGATAGGGTGACTTTCATACCTAATGGGGCATGTCTAATTAAGGCAGCACAGAGTTCACTAACTACAGCATTCCCAAGACGGGGATATCGTGTCCATAATAGACCAGCATGGTCACATAGCAGAAATAGCAAATCGCTTGCCAACTGAGCAATCATTTTGTTATTAAACTAAAAGACACACGATCTATTAACAATTGGCTGGAAAATATAATACTTTTTAAAATTATGCTTCAACCTAAATCTCACTTCAATACATTATGCATTGTTATTTACATTTCTTGTTATAAAATCTACACTTCCTTGAAAGTATAAAATATATTCAGTTATTACATTATTCATTAATATGACATTATTGACAAAGTAATTACACATAAACGGATTTAATACAAAAAAGTTATATCTAATGATAATAATAATACGTACCTTTAAAGCCAACAAAAGCACGTTGATAGCTTCCACAATCTTTTGATGGAATGTATGATTAGTTAATTCCTTATATATGAACATACCCAGACCTGACAGTGCAATACATCTGGCTTTGCCGGAAGGTTCTCTTCTTCCAGTTCTAAGCAGAATACTTACAACATGTTCCTAAAATTTAAGAGTATGCAGATTAATTGAGAAAACATATACTACGAAACAATTCTAAATGGAGAAATATTTAACAATTTACCATTTTAAATGCATTTAATTATGACTAAAATCGTTAAAGGAAAACACATTGGAGGTCGGTCAATGTACTAAATGTTTCACATTTCACAGCCCTAATTTGGCCGTGGTGTCTAGAGGATAAATGGAAAGAAAAAATATATCTAGGTGGCAAATAAGTTCATTGTTGGCTATTTACTTAGATATTTTTAAAGCTACTATTAGGATAAGCTATGCGGGATAATCGAAAAATGTGAGGTGGTAAATCGGAAGTAGGACAGTCAGTTGTTTGGCGTTTTCTTAAAGGCATCCTTTTCTACGGAGCTCGATAGTTGTGACTTTAGAATGATTTATAACAACTCTTTTGCTTCACGAGACATATGACCAAGTGCTTGGATCTGTTGGGAGCCCTTAATAATGCAGATCATCGCAAATTATAAAGATTTGCATGTACACGTAACAAGTATTGCAGAACGATACTGTTCTTAAAGCCGAATAAAAAGCCAAAGCTCGCCACTTTGTACCGCCCCATATCATTGCAAGATACTTTAGGAAAAGTTACTGAAAAACTCTTGATGTCGAGAATCAACATGCGGTTGAAGAACTGCGCATTCTACCACAAGAGCAGTTCGGTTTTCGCCGCGGACATAGCACTACTATGCTTGCGGCAAAAATTGCACAAGAAACATATAATGGCTTCATCATCTGCAGCTTCTCTTCGTCCATCTCTGGACATAAGCCTCTCCAATTCGTCGCCATTCGCTTCTGTCGGTCGTCTGACTCATCCATTTGGTACCTGCCAGTTTCTGGATGTCATCTTTCCACCTCGTTCTTGGTCGTCCTGGGTTCCTTTTAGTTGTTCTGGGCCTCCACTCAGTTGTCTTCTTGGTCCATCTATTATCATCTGTCCTCATCAAATGGCCAGCCCATTTCCATTTTAGCCTTGCCACCCGTTCTGCAATGTCTAACACTTTTGTATTTTGTCTGATCCATTCGTTTGTCTTTCGGAAAATGCTAGGAATACGACTACAATCGTATTCTTAGCATTTTCCTCTCCATTTTTCTTTGAGCAATCCTTAAACACTCCATGGTCCCCTCATTGAGGCTTCATGTTTCTGCGGCGTACGTTAAGGTCGGCAGGACACATTGGTCAAAGGCTTGTGTTTTAAGGTATTGTGGAAATTTGGAATTAAGGACATCAAGTTTTCCATATGCTGTCCATCCAAGCCGAATTCTCCTGGAGATCTCCGCTCTCTGACTGTCCTTATCGAAGGATATGCTTTGTCCGAGGTACACGTACTCGTCTACGACTTTAATTTTATTGTTGTTGTCAAGGTCAACATCTGTAACATTATTGGAATTAGACATTACTTCTGTTTTTGCTGCGTTTATTTGTAGGCCGTAGCTTTTTGCGGCACTGTTTAACTCCTGTAGCATGGTCTTTAAATCATCCATACTCTCGGCAAGAAGTACAATATCGTCTGCAAAGCGAAGGTAGTTTAATTCTTCACCATTGATGTTAACACCCTAGGCCTCCCATTTAAGTGTCTTAAAGACATCCTCCAGAGCTGTTGTAAATATTTTAGGGGATATTGTATCTCCCTTTCTCACGCCTCTCCGTAAATTGATTGGATCCGTTACCCCAAAGATTTCGACTGTCACGGTTGCGTCGTGGTAAAGAGCGTTGATCAGCTGTATATATCGACTATCGATACGGCATCTCTTTAGAGCATTTAAAAAATAAAAAAACATTTTTCAAGTGTATCGAACGCTTTTTCAAAGTCGATAAAAGCGAGGAAGACCTGTTGATTATATTCCAGTGATTTTTCTATTATTTGCCGTAATGTGTGACTATGATCAATCGTACTGTACCCGCCACGAAAACCGGCCTGTTCCAGTGGCTGGAATTCGTCAAGCTTGTTGGTAACCCTGTTCATTATTCTTGTCAGGAGCTTGTAGGTATGAGACAGCAGTGAGATCGGCCTGTTGTTTTTAATATCATCCTTGTCTCCTTTCTTATAGAGGATAATCACGTCCGCGTTTTTCCATGCTTGAGGGATTTCACCTATGTGTGGTGAAAAGTTTTTCTAGATATCGCAATACTTTTGGGCGTCCCATCTTGCTATATTCGATTATTATATCATCCGGACCTGGTTCCTTGTTATTTTTCATTTTCTTGAGTGCAGTTTTAATTTCGTATTTGCTTTTTTTTATGGCAGTGGCACACACACTAAGGAGAGATCCTATGGCGCTCGACGAGCGGTGTGTGCGCGAAGACGTTGATTGACACGGTTCTTGAATAGTTGTAGGTTGTAATTAGTGGGAAACAAATGTCCTGGGAGTGAGTTCCACAGTAATGCAATGCGCCAGACAAAGGAGTTCTTGTAAAGCGATGTTCTAGGTGTTTCCAGTTGTACGACGAACTGGTGCGCTCTTGCCGTCTGTCGTGACTGTCTGACAGGAGTTGCCAGGGGCGGGATGAGGCGGGCCAAATCCTGGGAACATCTGCAGGGAAAGTATCTGTAAAACAGAGACATCTCGGCCACATGTCTGCGGTGTTCTAGACTATCCAGATTCCGGGTCAACTCCGGGTCGCCGACGAGGCGCACAGCTCTCTTCTGAATGGAATCCAGCAGCTTTACGGTGTGCTTTGGTGCGGCACCCCAGATATGTGAGTAATATTCTAAACACGGTCTTATTTGCGCTTTGTAGAGCAAGAGCAACTGCTGCGGTGTATAGAGTTTTTTTGTTGCGAAATAGCGCACCAAGCTTCTGGGAGGCTGACTTTGCGATGTTAGCAACGTGGTCATGCCAGGACATATTGCTGTTGACCGAGACACCCAGCAGTCCGATTGACGTGGATGAAATCCTGCCATAATGATGTCACGGCCCGCTGTATTGGCCCTCTTGGTAAACGTGGCTGCTTGGGTATTTGCTGCATTGAACTGGACCAAATTTCGGTCGCCCCAAATTTGAACTTTCTCCAGGTCTTGATTAATTGCTGTAATCTGCTCCTGTCTGCGGTGATGAGTCTCAGTCGCTGGTAAGAGTTTTTCTGATCTAAAGTGGGAGACAAGGGTACTGTCATCTGCAAAACTGTAAACAGGATTATTCGTTTCGGTCAGCAGGTCATTAAAATAGATGAGGAACAGAGTTGGTGAAAGTATTGCGCCTTGTGGCACGTCCGCGTTGATGGTGAACGTGTCTTGAGATGTGTCCATTAACTGCAACGTGCAGAGATCGGTTCTTAAGGAATCTCGCAAGCCAGCTGCAGAGAGAGGCTGGCAGTCCTAAGGACGGCAGTTTGTTGAGCAGTCCGTCATGTCAAACTCTGTCGAATGTCTTTGAAATATCCAACGCAATCGCTCCAGACTCTACGTAGTTCTCAATTGCCCTACTCCATATATAAGAGACATAGGCCAATATATCTCCAGTCGATCTCTCTATGCGAAAGCCGTATTGATTATCGCTGATTATTCTGTTGTTCTCGAGGTACTTGAGTAGTTGCTGATTGACTACACGTTCCATGACTTTGGAGATTATGGGAAGCAAGGCAATTGGGCGATAGTTTGAGGGCGTGGTTTTCTTGCCTTTTTTGGAACAGGTTGCACTCAAGCGACTTTCCAAAAAGATGGGTAAATCCCTTTTCCGTAAGACAGAGAAAAAAGACTGGAAAAAACGGGTGTTAGTTCGTTGGCGCAATTCTTTAACACGATGGCAGGTATTCCGTCTGGTCCTGATGCCTTTTGCGTATCTAGTTCTTTAAGGATTTTACGAATGAAAACATTATGGCGAGCATGTTTGCTTTTTTCCTTGGCTGTAGTCGCCGTGCTGCAACGTTTGTCTGTCAAAGGTGGGAGAGACGTTTTTGTAAAGTTGGTACTTACTGCCTTTGCTACCGACCAGAAATTCCTGGAGCCACTGGGGCATTGCAAAAGTTTATTCCTGATCCTTTGATTGTGTTTGTCCTTAATTTCGTCAATCACGTTTGCATCCGTGACTACTCTGTACACTTTCAGATGGGCGTTTCTAGAAGCCCCCCAGCACAAGTTTTATGAGACGATGTTCGCTCAGAACAGTGTTCGCGCAGAGTGAGTGATTTTGCAATTCATACCTCACTTTACTTAGGTTCCGAAGGAGTTTTTAAGTTCCTGATTACCAACGGCTGTCTATTGCGCTAGTTGTCTTGGTTTCAAGGGTGAAAATTGAGGGGTAAGGTTACCATGGGGAAAACAGAAGAAACACCCATGCCGCGGTTCTTTGTTTTAAAGTTAACATTCATTCATTCATTCAGTCACGTCATTCATACATCACACATTCGGAAAAAAGTTGAGCATTATGACATAATCATGATTGACCACAATCTACGTGGTGCCATGCTTCGCTTGCCAGAGCAAGGAGAAGAGAGTTCGGGGTCAGCGTCCGTACTGATCTCAACTAATATGTCAAACAAGTCTCTTAGCAAGTCCCGTCCACTCCGTTTTTAGCGGAGTATGCAGGCCTAGTTGTTTAGGCTTGAATTGCTATTTTCCTTTACTCCTGATATCTTTCGTTTTATGAAAGACATCAGGGGCTACAGAGGGTGGATTAGGAGGGAGCTTTTAGCGTAACGGATATAGGTCCATAGGGTATAGGTCCATTTTACGGCGGTCGTGGTTCTAGATAGAAAATGGTAGCTTTTCTGTGCCTAATCCCCGGATTGTATCTCAAGACCGCGATGTGAGCGGTTCTCGACGACCCCCGTATTCCGAAATCATAAAATTTGCACGCTATTTTATTTACTTTATGTACTCTATGCGAGCCCAAGCGTGCAAATCTCGTACTCCGGTATACTGGAGCTCACCGAATTTTGTCTTGAATGTATTTTATGTGTTTACCAAAATTAAGCTTTACATTGACAATGATTCCGAGGTATTTTACATGGTCTTTAGGTATTACAGGGGTGTTATAAATGTGTATGAGTGCTGTTTCAATGGCCTTGATTTTTCTAGCGAATACGGTTAGCTCAGTTTTAGCTGGGTTTAATTGTATCTTCCAGGTGTCATAAAATGATGTTACTATCTCCATGTGAGCGCTGAAATTGTTTGTTGTCTCCTGTGCGGTGGGAGCGTGGGAGTAGAGGGCAGTGTCGTCGGCGTAAAAGGCCTTAGACGTATCCGAGTGGGAAGGAAAGTCAGCTATGTAATAACTAAATAGCTGCGGCGATAGTACCGTTCCATGAAGGACTCCGGCCCTAATCGGTCTTGAAGTAGAGATCGATTTCTTGACGCATACTGAAAAGGTTCGCCCAGCCAAATATGACGCGGTGAGTGCGCTGGGAGCGGGCTTTTTGTCCAGTTTTTTATACATCACCATAATAATAGCGTAACAGATCTAAATATCTGGTACGCTGCAAATATCCTTTTTAATATTAACAAAACCCAGTCAACCAAATTAGGATACTTCACATTGTAACAAACCTTTACAAGCTCTGCCATGGTGACCTTCCTCACCACAGACTAGCCTGGAGATACTGATTTTACCTTGGGTAAGAAAATGTGCATGCTTTAAAAATTTCACCTTTCACGCTGGATATTATGTTAATTTCAGCGCAAAAATGTAATAGGGTATATATTTAACATAAAATCTACTGATATTAAGAAAGTGACTACCTGATATTAACTAAAAACATACCAATTACCTTGATATCTGGACAATTAATCATAATTTTAATATTAGGCTCAGGTTGCAACACAGAGACGGAACTGAGATCGTCTGGCAAACTCAGTAAATTAGCCAAGATCGAAACAGCTTCAGTTCTAGGTGTAGATTCGATCTTATCCGAGGTATTCAAAATATCATTGCAAGCGTAAACGATATCCAATAACAGTAACGTGGATCCAGGTAGTTGAAGCGATAAGAACCGAGGCCCGAGATATTTTATTGATGTGTTTTTGGTTGATTTTGTAGAACCAGCTAAAGCTGAAAACAAAAATACATTTATGAAGTTCGTTTTACAACAAATAAAAGTAAAATATTAACTTATTGATCAATCTATTTGTGTCCGATATTGTGCAAAACAGCTTTATCTGTGTATTATGCTTAGCTATTTATGAAGAAAATATTTTGAATGCGTACGATGAAAAAAACGTATTTTAAATGATTCAGTCGTAATAGATTCATGGTATTTTTTTTAAATCCATTTTGGCCGCAGTTGTACTTTCACGGACATATTTGGTAGGTGTTTTATCAGAAGGTACTTTGGCCGAGAGGAGATTTTGACAAAGGTGTTATAACCAAAACGGCCCTACAACTAACCAAAACTGCTTAATGAGAATGTATTTAAAATAAAAACTTCGAAGAACGACCTAAAAGCTCTCCTTGAAATAACGAATAGTCTTATGACAAAATGTTCTTTTCGTCAACATATCGTGCCCGCTAAAGGGTCGTCTTCTTCCAAATAGTTTACAGTTTAGTTTATCCCGAATATAAACAATTCCATTATGATGGCGGGCGGCGAACGGTCGAGTGTTAGTTCGGACCCTCGAAAAGTTAAAAAGCGTGCGCTCATTGCAAAAAGGACGTTGTTGCGGGTGTCCAGTGTAGAAAGTGCAATTTTTAATTTCATCCAGCGTGCTTATAACAGGCGGCGGGCTTAAAAAAACGCCGTCCATTTAGAGGGCGGCGATGAAGGGGTAACCTCAAAGAGTGAAAGTGATGAATCACTCAAATTAAGGCTTTTATGGAAGAAATGAGAACTAGAATCATGGTTCTGGAAGAAGACGAGGTAATTCTAAAGAGAAAAATTAGTATTCTGGAAGAACTGAAAAACAGCAACCAAATAAAAAAGGTAAACAAAAAATGGCGGGAAATGGAACGGCTCAAAGTCCCCGGTCTGTGCCCAAACCACTCCCAACGGTTGGCAACATTGAAAATGGTTCAGATACACCGGCCGCAGGAATCGTAACGATTCTTGCACCGGCCGTGACTGACGTGATTGACGTTGAAGGTTTGGACGACGTACAGAAAGAATCATCGACTATAGAGGATAAACACAAACAAAAACAAATTCAGCAAATTAAAAACTTGGAAAATGTTTGGCAAGTGGTACAGAGGAAAAACAGAAATAAGCGCCCTGAACCCACAAAAGGGACAATTTTTGACAGGGTTTCATCCTCAAACAACAACAGAGGACATTGTAAGCTGCTCTTGCTATAAAATGCTCACCATGAAGGACAAAGTTAAAAATTCTTTCAAGTTAGCAGTGCCAGTAGACAGGAGAAGGGAGGCAATGTCGCCCGAACTATGGCCAAATGGTATGGTGATTAACCATTTTTTGAACCTTCAGCGACGCCAGCAACAAAAATAAGGCGTGACATAAATGATAAAGATAAGACTGAATATAATATACTACACCACAATGTTCAGTCTGTCGGAAATTGTCTGGATAAACTAGAAGCTTTGATGGAGGAGCACAAACCTATTGCTCTAACATTATCAGAGCATTGAAAAAAGGAGGAAGAGCTGAAAGCATATAACCTTTCAGAATTTGAGCTTGCATCTTTTTACTGTCGGGGGGAAAATCTTCATGGTGGGGCGGTTGTGTATGTGCGCCATGGAACTTCTTGGAGGAAGAGAAACGACTTAATGGAGATTTCTGAGGATCTCTTGTTTGAATGTACAGCGGTGGAGTTAATTTTAAATAATGTCAGAACTGTGATTCTTTCTGTATATAGAACTCCAAACAGTCAATGAACTATTGTTGGGGAAAATTGATGTACTTTTAAACAAACTTATAGATGATACAGTTTTAATATTTTTGGCAGGTGATTTTAATGTCAATATCTTGAGGGATAACTGTGACTCGGCAGCATTTCTTTCTCTGTTGGGTTCTTATGTTCCTTTGCCTGCAATATTTGAACCTACAAGGTTTTGCAATGATGCTCAGTCATGTATAGAGAATATTTTTACAAACTGTAATGACTTTACAGCAGAGGTATTACACACTCATATTTCAGATCATACAGGCCAGAGAGTGACATTCCAGCTTGATGCATGGTCTTGGGACGTCTATTACATTGAATCTTAGGGTATTCAGTCTACAAGGAAGACAACTCTTTCGACATATGCTTGCAGCGCAGGACTGGCAGTTGGTCTAGGGTTGATGAGTCTGAGGTGGAAGAACAGTGGGTTGTGTTTATGAATATGCTAATTCCGATATTTAATCATTGTTTCCCTATAAAAAATTTTAGGGTAAAAAAGAAAAATAAATCTTATTATAATTCCCCGGCAGTAGCTGAGTGCAATCGTGAACTGGATATTCTGTTGGTGCTTAGCAGAAATGACGAGGCATTCAGGGAAGCTTATAAGACAACTAAGCTTAGATATGATACAGTATTGAAGCAGGCTAGAAGGGACTGTTATTCTCAAAGGATTTTGGGTAGTAAGAACAAGTCAGGGTGTACATGGCAAATTGTGAACGATGCTTGCAATGTCAAGGACATTGACATTCCGGGTAGCCCACAGGAAGTGAGCAATGTTTCAAACACATACATAGTTGAGGCGGCCTCAAATCTAATTGAAAATTTGAAGGGAAAAAAATATATTTCAAATATTTCCTATAATCCTAACTCAATGTTCGTCACACTAGTAACAGACGTGGAAATGATTGATATCATTAATAACTTAAAAAATAAAAAAAAGTTCTGGCTATGATGAGATTTCAGTAAATATATTAAAATGTTGTGCAGAGGAAATATCTTTCCCTCTATCTTACATTGTAAATAATTCATTTAGTCAGGGAATTTTTCCTAAGAACCTCAAATTAGCCGTACTTAAACCCATATATAAAAAAGGAGATCCAACACTCCTAGAAAACTATTGTCCTATCAGTTTGCTGCCGACTTTTTCCAAAATATTCGAGAAAGCTATGTCCACCCCTTTGACGAGTTTCTTTTCCGCACATAAACTTATAAATCATGGTCAACACGGGTTTTCAGCTGAAAAGTCGATAGAGACTGCTGTGTACGATTTTGTGAATGAGATTGTTGCCTGCTTTGAGAGTGGATATATAGCTCTAGGCTCATTTTTAGATCTATCAAAGGCTTTTGATTGCTTGGATCATGCTCTCTTGCTTGAAAAGCTGGAGAGATATGGTATAAGAGGTAAACCATTGAAGTGGGTACGCTCTTATTTGCGCTCTTATTTCGCTGTACCCGGCGTGTTGTAATCCAAAAGGAGGGGCGTAAGTATTTTTGGTTGATAGGACGATAACCATGGGTGTCCCGCAAGGCAGTGTTATGGGCCCCCTTCTTTGTTATATCAATGACTTAAGAAGCAAGTTGTCAAGTGAAATGGTAACCATCGTAAACTATGCTGATAACACCAGCATATTGGTTAGGGGAAACTCGGTGGATGATGCTGTAACACGTGGAGCAGACTGCTTGAGGTCCGCTCAACAATGGTTTGAAAGCAATAACCTGGAGTTGCTTTCTCGGGATGTGCCTTTGTCATCGGAAGCTAAATTCCTTGGTATGTGATTGTCACCTTGGCTGGGAGAAGGAGGTTGAGTATGTATCTAGCAGACTTAATGTCTGCTGCTATCTCCTGCGTGTGCTGAGGAATTATGTTGATCTCTCTATCTTGCTGACTGTGTACCATGCAAATTTTAACGCGATCCTTCGATATGATAATCTGATGTGAGGAAATAGTGTAAATGCTACAAGGGTTTTTATAATACAAAAAAGGGCCTTGCGTCTTATGTTGGGTATGCACAGGCTAGAATCATGTAGGGCAATTTTCAAAGGAAATAACTTATTGACTTTGGCTGGTCTACATATTTATTAGTGTGTAATATTTTTGCGTAAGAATCGGCACTTACAAGAGAGCTGCCTCAACATGACCACAACACCCGGTCATTAAATTATAAAATACCATTGCATAGGCTCACACTCTCTAAACGCAGTCCAATGTACTCCTTTATTAAATATTTCAATAAAATTCCACAAGACCTGAAGTTGATCCAGAATACCTCACACTTTAAAAGAGCAGTATTTGGGGACTTGATTCAGAGAGAGCCCTACAGTGTTGCCGAGTTCCTCTCAGATGGGTGATTTGATGTTATCACTTAGATTGTTTTATTCCTTCTAATTCCCTTTCATTAATGTACTGGTTATTTTATTTTGTCTGTTTTTGTCATTGCGTCTTGTGGATCGCCTTAATTAAGTAGAGGGGAGATGAAGAATACTATTTTAATTGTAATTTTGATTTCAATGTTGCGTTAAGTATTATAAATTTCAGCATTTTTAAATCTGTAATATGTCCTTAGATACATGTACAATATTTTAAACTTAGATTTAGGACTACTTGTAATTATGATTTTTTCTTTCCATACTTCGTTACGCTATTTATTAAATATGCATGTATTTTCTTAAATAAATAATTTTTTTATTTGATTTGATTGCTCAGTTGGAAAAAATCTGGGGTAAATTTATTAAAGAGAAAAATATACAAATAACGAAATAATATATTGA
>JAEQML010068421.1:0-18291 GCA_016904865.1 Pissodes strobi | reverse complement strand
TTCAAGACAGACATACTCTTAGGTGTCATCAGCAAGAGCGCTTGCGTTCTATTTTATAAGCGGGGAAAGAAGAAAGGAAACAATTTAGTAAACAAATCTGTCTATTTTTTTATATGTCTTCGGTGTGGAATGCAATCTTGTTTTATATATCGCGGATGAGAAGTAGTTCGGTTCGGGAAAGATATTTAGTGCAAAAATATTGTTTCATCCACTTTTTAAGCTTAATTTATCCGCTGACATTTTGTTAATTAAAACTGCCAAATTGAAGGGGCTGCATTTAGTCTAGATGTATTACTTACTATACCCTAATTAAAACCAAAAATCAAAAATAATCTATTTTATATACCTATGTATTCTGTATTTGCCATGTGTTACATAACTATAACTTTATAATTTAACTCTACATTGCACATTATTCTAATGCCAGTTGTAGACTATTATCTATCCGGACGTATTCCCAGAGGAAGTTAATGCGTAACATCTACGTGCACATAATTATTAATTAACTGAATTTATTTGGTTCAATTAGCTTCCCGCTTTCCTAGTCTTCCGCAATACGAAAGACGGAATCCGATAATCTTTACATTTCTCACCTGCGCTGCGTCTGCTTTAAGGAGCGTGTGGGTATAGAAGTGATTAAGCTAAACATGGCGCCGAACAGAGTTGTATTTAAGAATGTTCAAGGCGAGACACTTAATAATAAAATTGTAGGAGACTACGTGCAATCCTCAGAACCAGTAACGAGATTTGATTATACTTTTAATGTATAGTTAGCGAATGCCTTCAGCTTACGATCAGCCCATGGCATCAGCATTCAATAAAACGCCTCAAAAAACAAATTGGTTCTTAAGCGCACACATTCCTGTGACATTTAATCGGGAGCTAAATAAAGACAAAACGATAAATGAATTTTCGGCTAATAAATTTAAAAATAATTGAGAATAATACCTGGAGGTACAGTTTAATTATGTGATTTTACAAATATTTAATGTGAACTAAAAACACTAAGGCTGAATTCTGGTCACTCGGTTTTAATTTTGCTATTCTTATGGTTCCAGTTACATGGTATCTTAATAATTGTACGATAATTAATTAAACTCACCCAATTTCACAACACTATTTTAATGAATGCTCCTAATAAGAAAGACAAATACAAAATAGTTTACTCCTACTTCGAGAGCGCTTCAAAACCGATTCCCCTTTTTTACAAGCTTTTATTTACTTATTACCCCTGTGTCTGGCTGTCTGTCTGTAATCAAATCTTGCAAGCTAAATTAGAACTGCTTCTAAATGTCCGATTTATTTCAGATTTGGCATGTATGTTTGGCTCCCGTGACAATACAATTTAAAAATTTTACCAGAACAAAAAAGGAAATGGCAGATACAAAATGGCAAATTTTATTGTTTATAAGAATTCATGATCACCATCGATCTGTAAAATGTATAACAAAATTCGCGATACTGTTTTACAAGAGAAATGCAGATGACTTGCCGAGAAGTTTTGGATTTTCATAATCTTGGAGGATGAAAATGATAAGTTTAGTATCTCGAAAACGATAATAGCTAGAAACATACGGTTTTCACTGTTAAATAGGTTTTACTACATTGCATATACTTTGGCCGAATTTCCACACCCAACGCCAAGGTGAGCCAGTGCCGAGGGGTGAATTGTATGTGGGTGTAAAAACATATCATATAGCTAACGTGGCATCTCAGGGGACATATAGGTGCCACGTTAGTTATATGTATGGGGCGCTTATACGTAAATTGCAGACGCGATAAGACCTCGCCATAGGGCGACTGTAATATAAATGTAATTGCTTATCATGCGTTGGGTAAGTTTTGGTTAGTTTTTGTTGGTTGCACCTCCGGAGCGAGCGAAGGGCCAGGCAGGAAGTGTTGAAATATTTGAGGATGAAACGTCATATTTATATTACAGTCGCCCTATCGCGAGGTCCTATCATGTCTGCAGGTTACGTATATGCCACCAGGGCGCACCCTGTGGTATTGAAGCCCTTATCCCTCTACAGCGGACCTCTGGGGGAATGGACGGCTTTTGTCGTGTACTCGTGGGAGCAACATGAATAATACTAAAAAGTAAAAAAATAAATAAACGTAAAAAACATTTTTAAACAAGTTTTTATTTGCACTAAATATAAGCAAATAAGCTTTGAAGTAAATCAAACCCATTATTTGTTACATTAAACATTCTTATATGTTTAAAAGCTTGTCGCGAGAATATGTTTATCTTGGCAAGTAATTCTAAGTAGGAATATATGTATTTTATAAAAGAAATTTAAACAGGAAAATCTCGTGACAATCTTTTATATCATATAAAAATGTTTAGTCAAAGACCGTATTTAGGGGGATTGTTTGAGGTTTTTCCCCCGAAATTCTCCCAAATTTCAGATAATTTTATTATCTCAAATAGAGATAGCCCAAACGTCGACCTGTCAACAGCGTAGACCTTTTTGGTAGCCCGCTGTAGCACCAAAATCAATTGAAAAACAAATGGATTGTTTGGAATAGTTAAATCTGTCGGAGGATTTATCAATGCATCTCCCAATAGAATTAATATTTTACAACAAAAAATTAAACAAAATTTGCCAGAATCACCTTGCCATAAGTTGGTCTCCATGTGTGATACGAGATGGATTGATTATCATGACGGTCTTTTGAGTTTAAAGAAATGGTTGTGTCGTGTCCATTGTAGATACTTTGGAAGAACTTTCAGCAGATATGAATAGCGATACTTCGTCCAAGGCAGATAAATTTTTAAAAGCTATAATTTCTCCTGACTTAATTTTACGTTTTTGTACAACTGTAGTTATCTTTAAACATACTCTTCAATTGTGTAAAATGTTGCAAGCTATCAGTTGCGATTTAGTTGAAGCTATGCATCTTATTAATACCATCTATTCAATAATAAATGAAATGCGGCAAAACATGGATTCCTGCTTTTCAGATTTTATGAATCTGTTAAGATTTTAAATTCCATTGAAAGCGAGATGAAGGTGTCATGAATAGACTCCATTCAAACACGTTGGCGTAACGTTGAAGCAAATTCACCAGAAGCTTACTATCGTATCGTAGAGCAATAGCAGTGCCGTTTTTCGATGATTTTTTAAGTCAGGTAAATGCCTATATGCCTGTAGTAAGTAGTTGTAGTAAAGTAATTCAATGCGAATATTCGCTTTTCTTTTAATTGATTGTGCCTTACCTTCAAGCAAAATCATCAAATTGATTATACCTTACCCTCAAGCGCAATCATAATGTCCCATCAGCCTAAGCTCCTTTCTCGGCAAATATGAAGGCGTAGTATCAAACCGCATGCAAAATACCCTAAACATCATTAAGAATTGGAGCGAAGGGAAGGGGCTCTCCCTAAATCCTATGTAAACCATTCTTGTTCCGTTCACAAAAAGAAGGAAACTAGAAATGAGAGCGTCCATCCTATACAGAACACAGTTAACTTTTTCCACCGAGGTAAAATATTTAGGGGTCTCACTGGACCGTAAACTTACCTGGAACAAGCATCTAGAAAACACCGTCTCTAAAGGCCCAGCGGCAATCTGGATATGCCGCAAAAATGGTATATTGGATCTACCAAACAATAATAAAGCCCACGGTCACCTATGCCTCACTGGTATGGTGGCCAAAACCTAGCAAGTCACCACTCGGACCAAACTTAATAAAGTTCAAGGGCTGATACGCTTGGAAATAACAGGGGCAATGTCAAGGTGCCCTAATGCAGAGATACTGCTGAACATACCTCCTCTTCATCTCAGTGTGAAGAGGGAGGCAAGCGTTTGTCAGTACTCACAGGCTATTCGAAATAGGCAAATTCAAGCCTGGAGATTTGACTGGTCACCTGCGCATCTTTGAAGAAATAAAACTGGAAAATGCCAGCAAAACAACTCACCAAATGACGGTCATGTTAGACCTAGATGTCCCATTCGCAGTGGTTATTGATGTCAAAGCTAGTCTGGGAATATACCCTAAAACAACTAGCAACATACAACCAGACAACTTTAATGTGGGTTCCTGGTCATAGAGGCATAGAGGGCAGTGAAAAAGCAGACTATCTTTCGAAAGGAGGAGCTGCAACGCCATATTATGGTCCAGAACCCTAGTGTGGCCTTATGAAGAGCCACATCACCGAAGAACGTCCTACTGGAGAAACAGTCCAGGACTAAGACAGGTAAAAAGGTTTTTCACCATCTCTGCGAAAAGAGCAGAACAGCTCTAAGACACGAACAGAGCACATATTAAAACTGTCGCCGGACTGCTCACTGGACACTGCCCGGTAAAATACCATCTAAAGGCAATAGTCAAAGCAGAAGACGACCAATGCAGATTTTGCAATAATGCAAGTGTTCCGCAGAACATCTACTCTGCCAATGTCCAACCCAACTCTGCAAAAGTCTCAAGTACCTTGAAGGAGTAAGTCAACCACTTTCCACGAAAATAGCTTCGTTTGGAAGAAGCCTACGTCTCTTGGACACAAATTATGTGGTAGAGTCATGCACAAAATACCTGTAAAGGTAGCAGTGTCGGGCGACTGAAACTAGCCGAAACGACTCCCTAGCAATTTACAATCTACCTCAAGGATATTAGAAATTCAAGGATTAGAAAGTTATGTGGAGGGAGGAAGAAGCTACGCTTCGGCTTCATGTCAAATGTTTTGGGGAATTGGAGAACCTTGTTGCGTTGCAGCACTCGCAATGGATCCTGCGTGAACTATACAAAATTGCGACATACTTCGGAGTACTGTGAACCGTGCTCAATGGTGTAACATAGGAAGTTTATAATCTTGTCTTTCTAGTATCTTTGCTTTACCTTAAAATAAAATTTCATAACAAAAATGGATGTGGCAGGTTGTAAAAATACTCACTTATAGTGTCATTTTTATTTATAACATTATGAAGAATTTTCATGCATCCGTCAGCGCTCTGATTCTGATTGATCTGAAAGTGGCAGCTGTATATCGCCGGCCATTGCATGACAGATTCATGAAAATTAACTTTTTGGTGATATGTAGATATTTTATGTAAAAACACCCACCGAAAAAAAATCCTGGCTACGGTCCTGGTTTAATGTAACATTTTTAATGGGTTTGATTTACTTCAAACTTTAATTTCTTCTTTTTAGTCATTTAAATAAAAGCTTGTTTTAAAATCAATCGATATTAATGTTTACCCAAAGCCACGATGAAGCAGTGTATTTTATTAATCACTGAAAAACCGACTAGACTTTTGAGTTGGAAAAGCAATCAGGAAGCTCGGAATAGTCAGCGACTTCCAGTCCGGAATAATATACTTATATCTAAAAACATAAATTTCAAACGCCATCCCTGGTTGTTGATAGGCACGACACAGGTTGGCAAAAAATCATCTCAATATGCTGGTAGAGGAAATAATTTTCCGCCAGTCTACTTCCCGGACTAGTATTAACTACGAAGACGAGTTTTATGTATTCGCCGCGTCGTCTACGTCTAGCAGTCTGTTCTATTTCCTGATCGCCTTTGGTACAGACTGAAAGGTGTGGCTCCCATAGAACGATAAAATATGGAAATTATCAGATTAAGCTATAACAATTTTATTAAACAAGTTATTTTTCACATTGCTAATTGATAGTGTTTCCGTGCACTGTAAAGACGAGGCGTGATTTATGTTGAATAGTAGCATTAGGAAAATGAAAATATAGACGTTTTCTGTTGGTGGATCGTGATTTATTACCATTTCATTTGATTTTCGTTTTATTCGACCACGAAGAATTCAGATCGATGATTCTTGTGTTTTAGTCTTTATGCATTTAAGTGGATCCGCTATTGCTAGATCACAAGCGACGCTTTAAAAATTGTGACTATATTAAAGCACTTCATCCATGTTGACAAGATCTTGCATGGACGAACACAGCCGAATATCAGCTTGGCATATTTTTGATATTTGACTATTAAACTAACATTTTAATCACAGAATTCTAGATCGTTTATCTCAAATTATGGTTAAAAGTGTGTAATTCGCTTGAAGGCGAAATACTAATTCTGTTATTTATTTTACTAGGCAGAAAAACACACGATTTAATGTCGCGCATGGTGAGTCATAGCCAAGGCATTAAATCTGCTTTTCTGCCGTATAAAGCATAATTTTGTCTCCGATTTTGTTACAATTTCACGCAAAATCTTCTTTTTTATGTTTATTAATTGCGTTTCAATGTCAATATCAAAATAATTAACTTATTTTAACAAACGTTACTAAGCTACCGCTGATGACGTTTGTTGAAATGTTTGTCTTTGCTTTAATGTCATTGTCAATTTTAAAAAATTGCCAAGTAACTGTTCGAAATGGATTAATTGAAAGTGAGGATGAGTTATTACCACCATTAACAGTATTAACACCACCTGAGATACGAGACCTGGTGCGAGATGTAGAATTGAATCTATTACCGGATAAGTTGAGAACTGAATACGTTATATATACCTAGTATGCTATACGCGGATGACTGCAATGTTATTGTACAGGCCTCTAATAACAGGGACTTGACGGCAGGTGGGTGCAAGTCAAATGGACTTACACTGAATACAACCAAATCCTGCGCTATTCAGTTTGCTACCAAAAATTATACTCTAAATTATAGCTTACTCATTCGAACTGAGGAAGGTTCTATTGAAAATATAGCAAGTACCAAACGGGGTTCCTGGGTGTACATTTAGATCCAAAGCTTGCATGGAGCGTACATGTAGATGTCGTCACTTCAAGGCTAGCTTCTTATTGCTATTTAATTAGGAATATTCGAGATACTGTCTCTAACGAAACTTTACGACTAATCTATTTTGGTCTTGTTCAGTCAACGATCTCGTATGGGATTGTATATTGGGGTCATTTAAAAGAATTAACAACAGTTTTTGTAGCTCAGAAAAAAATTATTAGAAGTATGGTCAAAATTAACCCCCTAAACTCATGTAAACAATATTTTAAATCTTTAAAGATAATGACGTTCCCCTCTTTATTTTTATACTCAACAATAATCTATGCAATTCGAAATAAAGGAAAATATGAGTGCAGGCAGGATGTTCACGGTTACGACACTCGACACAGATGTGAAATAAATTTGCCTTTTTCAAGATTAACAATTGGGCAATGTAATCCTGACTATTTTGGGAGAAAGTGCCTTAATAAACTTAATAAAATCACACCCTCATTTAGAAATGGGAATATCAGATCTTAAGCAATTTTTTATGGAGAGGTGCTACTATTCTGTAGCAGAGTTTTTTGACGACGAGGAACCTCCAGGCTTGTAGACTGATAGTTCGTTCCTAATGTTAATTAATTGTATGTTGTTTATTATACCTTAATCTTTAGATTTAATTTTTTTGTACTTTGTATAGCCCTTTTTATACTATTGACTATCCCATAACATAGGTAGTAAAGTCTTTTTTTTCTTTGTACTTATGTTGAGTGGAATTAATAAACAGTATTTATTTATTTATTTATTTATTTAACTCAGATACAGCAGATTTATGGAATATAGACAGAAGAAAAATATAGGATCTTTCTCTAAAAATGTGCTGATTGCCTATTTTCCGATCTTTAAAATAAAAGGCTTCAACGTTATGGTCTACCTTTTCGATGTTAAAAGCTACCCTAAACATAAGAAATAACATTAATTTCGCAACATATCTGAAGTTATGAGCTTTTTTGAAACGGCATCAGTCAGATGGTTTCCTGTATAAGCTGTGGTTTCCATACAAGAAAATCCCGAGTTTTTCAAGGAGTAGAAATTGAGAAATTGTTATCAGATGCCTCAGATGAACTGTATTTGAGCACGAAGGTAGGAATATACTGAAAATTACCTATTATAGATTAATGACGTAGGCAACCTGGCGAACAATGAGTTTGTTGTTGAGTTAAAGAAGCTTAATAAGGAGTGTTTAGTGGAAATTATAGTGAATAAAAAGGTTTCGATTAGTGTAAGCATAAGTGAGAATTTAAGAAAACAAATATAAGATGAAGAAAAAGCCGGAAACCAGAATATAGTGGGTGGAAGCCTGGAATCTGTAGATAAAGTGAGGTTAATGGAGCTAAAACATAAAACAGAAGTCTTGGAGATGGAATTATAAGAAAAGACAGGTTAGTGGTAGAGTTAGAACGTAGTGCCAGTAATCAAGAACTAATTATAGATTCATTTACACGAAATAAAAGTGAAAATGTGGCCCCTGTTGGGGCAAACACCATCAGACAGCCCAATAGCAACGTTGCCACTACTCCGCAGCGTACTTTAAATACAGGAGCTATTCCTAAAAATCAACAAATTTCGTATCTCTCACCTCACACGTTGCAAAAATCATCCACCCCAAAAATATCATCTGCAGATATAATCCCAAATGTTGGTCTAAATACTTTAAATCAAGAAAATATTCAAAACAACGGAGAAAATTGGCATGATGTTGTCCACAATAAGTGACGTCGTGCCGGTCTTTTAACTTGCGTAAGGGTGATTCTGCTTCTCTTTGTGCAGTCCCTAAGGACTATAGACTGGACCCAAAAACAACAGAAAAAAATCTCACAAATCACCTTAAACGTGATTTTCCAGGTGTTGAATGTAGCATGATGCAATCTAAATATCCAGAGAAGTATGCCTCTTTTAATGTTACGATTAGAGAGGAACACTTTCAAAAAGCTATGGATCTTGCGATTGGGCTCTATGGTAAATGTACACCTGAAAGCAAGGAAAAGCAGCAATCATTGATATTTGATCCCAACATACTTTTATTAAATATACAAAGTTTATGTGTTGACAACATTTATGACTTGAAAATGGATATTGTATACTATAAAAATTTACATTTTCTTTGTTTTGTAGAAACCTGGGAAAAACAAAATTCTTTGAATGTATATTGTTTTGACTGGTGAATTCAATATAGATTCTTACTATTGCACAGTAAGGATTTTGAGTGTTTTTAAATTGGGTAAAGTGTTTTGGCCCAGAATATATTGTAAAGTGGCCTACTAGGATTACTGAGGATACTATAAACACAATCGACAATATATATTACATATAAATGGCTATACGTTGTGTATGTCCTATGTCCGACTAACTTGTAAGGGGGAGGATATATGCAAAAAATAATGTAAAATTTAAGCGTGTTAATGTATAAAAATACTGCGAAGATAGGAATATTGAGGTTATTGAGGTTAAACTGTCATCGCTCTCCTTGTGGTGATGTTAATGTTTTATATACAATTTTACATGTTTTGATCAAACCAAATTGCAGGTTTGTTTTGACTGGTGATTTCAATATGGATTCTTACTATTGCCATAGTAAGGATTTTGAGTGTTTTTTAAATTTGGTAAAGTGTTTTGGCCTAGAATATATTCTAAAGTGGCCTACTAGGATTACTGAGGATACTATGAGCACAATCGACAATATATTTGTAAATATTAAAAATACTGGCTGCGTCGTTGATAACTCTCTGTCCGATCACAGAACTATACTTTTGGGGCTAGATATTCCACAACAAGATAATATTAATAATACCAATTATTTTAAACGATAATTTCATATAAATAATGAAACTTGATATCAGATTTATGTGTCTCATGACCTTGATGTAGCTTTTGAGTATTTTCACAATATTTTTTTGTACTATTTTAGCTTACATTTTCCCCTTAAAAATGTTCTAATAACAAACATAAGAATGATAAGGGATGGATTAACGGCGAGGTCAAACAGTCAAGTTTTCAACTAAAAGAGCTTTTTAGACTAAAAAATGCTTTTCCGCAGCTCTTAGAACAGTATAAAAATGCAATGCTGATGACATGCGCACTGTTAATTCTGAGCCTAGTGAGATCCTTATGGGAGTACGACAGGGCTCAGTTTCGGGGCCTGTTCCTTTTTGCCTATATATTAATGAGCTTGACCGGTTGACACCCGGCGCCCATTTTTCTTTGTACGCAGACGATACATCTGTAATTATACCTGATAAGTCCAAGGACGTATTGCAAGATACATGTAAGAGTCTAGTTTTAGATCTAAAAGGGTGGTTTTCACAAAACTTTCTTTATTTGAAACAAAGACTTATATAATGAGATTTCATAATAGGCAAAAATCATGTGAGACAATTAGTGTTGTTGTCGGCACCGCACACATAGAACATTAGAAGATCTTAAATTTCTGGAAGTTCAATTCTTTCTCAGGAACAGCTTATGAGTTTGTATTTTTCACAAGTAGATTCTAGACTACGTTATTGTACATGTTTATGGGGAAACTCATCCTCTGTCAATGATATATTTTTGGCCAAAAAAATTAATGTACTGTAGGCCATTTTTTGTTAATTTTAAAATTTCAACTGTGGTGTGGTTTTATATATATTTGAAATGTGTTTATATGTGTTTAATAGTAAGAAGAAGTTTATTCATAACAGTGAGTATCATAGTGTTAACACGCGTCATGCTGATAATTTTCGTGTACCTCTTTCTAGATTAAAACTTACAAATGATTCGCCAAAATGTATTGGTTTAATTTTTTTTAATAAACTTCCATGTTGCATAAAGAATATAGACAATATACATCTTTTTAAGAAAAAACTAAAACAATATTTATTAAAAGAGTGTCTGTACAGCATAAATTATTTTTTAAATAATTCGTTTTTTTAGTTTTTAGCATTTTAGGTTTTAGCATTAGCAATTGACGACTCTTATACTGTTAAACGACTGTCAAAAAGGAAAATATATGTACTTTATTTTATTTTTTATTTTTAAAGAACTATTTATCAACTTATATTTTAGGTTGTGCTTATTGTCGCAATGACGGGGGCCTGATCAGCTTTTGCAAATAAAAATGGATGATATAAATGATATGGGCGACAAATTGCTATTACACTACCAAATACTGAGACCAAAAGATCAAGATCTTTTGTAGTAATGGAATATTTAAGCATTTACAGAAAATATGCCGGCTTCAGATTCACAAGTTCGGTAAAATAACCAGAAAAAAATGCTACTGTTCTGGAACTAGTCCAAGCGAAAGAGTACATTGGGCACTGCTTTCGCAGAACTTCGCCCTTCAAGTAGAGCATTGGATATACACCAAAACACAACACACCAAAATACAACATTTTTACACCAGACCAGATTTCACAATTTATGCGTGAGGCTCCTAATAAAACGTATTTAATGATAGAGGTTGCTGCTGTATTTGATATTGACGGCATACCTACATGAAGAGTTGAAAAATATAACCCTGGACCACATCGAAGATAAAAAATTCCTCATAGTGGTGACTCTACCTTGCACAAAAACGTACAAAAGCCGTACATTATTTTTGTCTCAAAAAGCAGGGAACGGGGAATATCTACAACTATACAGAAAGTATGTAAAATTAAGACCCAAAAATACACCCCACAGAAGATTTTTTGTAAACTACCGCTTAGGAAAGTGCAATTCTCAGCCTGTTAGCATAAATTCGTTTGTTAAAATGCCATCTGAAGTCGCAGCCTTTTTGGGACTTCCAGATCCTCAACTATATGTAGGGCATAGTTTTAAAAGATCTTCGGCCACTCATCTCGCAGTTTCAGGTGCCAACATTAGAGCCATCATTACTATTGAGGCTGGAAATCCGGTAGTGCAGCTGAAGGCTACATAGAGGAGTCGATAGAGAAACCTCAAATAAAATTTTTCGAATCGACAATTTATAGAACTAGAGCAGTTAACAGTTGAAGGAAGAATGGAGCATGCTGCTTCACAAGAGGATGCTGCCTCAAAATAAATCATTGCAGCTTTTACTACGAACCACAAGCAAATGCTGACTTCTTCTATCAACATTCAGAACGCTGCTGCTAGCTGCTCATTCCATGTGCATCTTGTTAATGAAAAATTATTAGGTTAAATAAATCGTTTTCAAAATATTGTTTGAAAAACTAATAAAAATATTCTCTTATTTTTTGTTTTTGGTGTATTTTCCACATCCTCATTGAAAAAAAGTTGTACCTAACACGTATGTAAAGTGTCTTTTCCGCACTTGATTGCTGGTCGAACTCTGCTTCGCGTCGTTCGGCCATCTGCATTCGCGTGCGGAAAATGGTCACTTTCCACACTTGTTAGGTAAACTACTATTTAAAAAGCCTCAAAGTAGCATAACATTGTATTTACATTGTAGAATATCTGATCACTCTAGTAAAATGTATAACTGATTCATCACCGCAAGCTTTCAATTCTTTTTTTGTTCCTCATTTACCTGTGACTTAATGTGATATTCTTCTTTTTTTTTCAGGTACGTTCTGCATTCTTCCTAAACGCTTCCTATTGGTATGTCTAGTTCCTTCTAATTATGAGATGTTTATTTTTGTAAATGTTTGTATTATTCTTACGAGAAAAAATTACCTTAGCTGTCCATTAATTAATGGACTCGCGTGGAATCATTGTACCGCATTGTCCACATTGCCCTGATAAAACCTCATATAAATGACGCCTGTAGCCTAGAAATTTTGCCCGAAGGTCTATTTAATATAACGCAATACGGGGAATAACATTTATCATCTTTGGTAATTAGGTTTATTGACATAATGCGTCAGGGATATCTTATATTTGATTTGAATAATGGAACTCTATATAAATGAACTTTATCGGTTGGTAAGATAAACGTATCAATTTAATCTGCAGTTATTTAGCAAGCAATCATGTATGGTTAAGATGACAAGTTTGTCTGTTAATAAAGCCAAATTAATTCAGAGTTGCGAATTAACTAGGACTAATCACTGAAACACATTAGATTAATTGAATGATAAACGCCTTACGTACAAACTCGCAAGAGCCAAGGTAACGATTTTCAACCCCAATCAAAGAAATGAATGTCGACCCCACCTTTTTACCAATTGTAACTTATTTCCTTTAAATAATATTCCATGATTATATTAAAAATAAAAAATGGCATAAGAAGAAGATTTGAAAGGAATATGTACATGATACCGAATATTACACCATTTGAAATAAAAAAAATATATTCGCTCCATTGTTTGAGCCTAAGTAAATTTTTTGGAATTGTTTCTATCAAAATAAGTACCTACATATCTCTATGTTCCTGATAGGCGCTATTTTTCCTAGGTGCAGGGTTATCCACGACGCCTGAACAGTGCCATATTCGCGGCTTTCCTCGTATTTAAAAAAAAATGTGAAATAAACATCTTTTGTATTTTCTCCCGTAGAATTTGAAAGAGCACTTAAGAAAATTATTTGAATTGAAACAAGAGAGATACAACATAAAGATAACATTTTCTTTATGGGACACCTTACTTATTGGTTCGTTTTTGAAAGCTTCACATTTTTTCGATACATTTTGCTAAAAGCATAAATGTCATTCTGTGTTGAGGGCAAAACAGCGCTGTTTCTGTCTATCTTGCACTCCTTAGATCTCTGGGTCTGATGGCATTCCTTTTTTCATTCTGAAGGAGGTAGCTAATCTATTGTGTTGTCCTCTGGAAAATATTCTAAATGCATCTTTTGTTAGCGGGTCATTTCCTTCACAGCTGAAAATAGCAAAGATTACTCCACTATTCACAGGCGGCGAGAGGTCGGATGTGGGTAATTATCGCTCCATTCGAATCTTTCAGTGTTTTCAAATATCTTTGAGAGACTTATGTATGACCGTCTTTTTAATTATTTTTTCCGTAACAATTTACTTTTTTGTGCCCAGCATGGGTTCCTCAAGGGCAAGTCTACTGAAACAGCTCTATATTTGACTCTTTAAACCTGATATATAATCACTTAGACAACAGACGTACGTGGTGTGGTCTATATGTTGTATATTACGATCTCTGGAAGGCATTTAACGTGGTGAATGCTCAACTTGTGGTTCATAAATTTAAATCGTATCGAATTTATGGGCCGCCCCTGGACTGAATACTATCGTATATCACTGGCAGATATCAGTTCGTTCAACTCACAGCGAAGTCAAAAAATATTCAAAATGTGAATTTTAAATCTGAAAAACTTTGTAACGACCTAAAACAATCTTTAAGAGTGCACAAAGCTTTTAGAAGTCAACATAGATTCATGTTTGAGCTGATATAGTCATGTTGGTCAATTAGCTAGAAAGCTACTTCATGTTTTATTGTTGGTAGACTGAAAGTACAAATTAGTTCCAGTATTGTATTAATGTATATCCATTATCATGTCATATGTCGTTTGTCATATTGTATTATTGTCTGGGGTTCCTCTTCTGTTGCAAAAAGATATACCTACCTACTGCGCATTTTGGATGGCGCTGAATGGATGGAACATACCAGCACCACTTCTCCGTAAATATTCAATTATGTCTGTTTATTCTTTCTATTTTTCAAAATTGTTAAACTACATGTAGTTTATGAAATTTAAAAAATGTAAATATAAAACCGGTAACTTTTTCTGCTAGTTTAGAACTGATTTTGGACATGCCTTGGGTTAGTTTGGGTTAGTTTTAGTTGATTGTGGCTTGGAAACGAGCGGAGGGCCATGCGTTTTCCCTCGCTTATCTAGCCCCGCCCATTAACTGTCACGTTTGTGCATTCCTAAACTGTGGGGTGGATGTACTCTTGCTGTTTATGTTAGGGTATCAGTTTTCAAGAGTATAAAGATAAATATCACGGAGGATTAGGTAACATTTGAAGAATGTTCATAAAAATATGTTTATTAAATATTTTAATTAGCTAGATAATTAAGATATGTATTTAAGTGTTTTGTCTTTTCGCATAGGTTGAAATTATGAATTCGTTTCTAATTTTTACACCACAAGTTCATATTGTAACAGAGGAAATAAAAGAAGCAAAACTGAATCATTTCTACTGGATTTTTTTTAGTTTAAGCCAGTGTTACCATATTTTGTCTGTGGGATTACCAATCAAATCCGAAGCCGAGGAATGCTGGCGTCAAATAGATCAAATAACTCCAATTTGAATGTAGCAGATTCCTTTAAAGATATGTGTAAATCCAGTGATTGAATTTTATTGGATCTTTGCGTGCAGATTTCGAATGCAATGTTAAAATTGGTTCATAAAACCTTACAGTCATGTCATAAGGTGCACTTCACTTAGATATCTAGAAAAGCGACTCAATTTATTCTTCGTTTACTCGTCTTTTCGTTCCTCGGCTTTTCCCTTATAAGTCTTGAACATTAAATACAAAAGTTAAAAAGCTATTCATATTCCGCGATCCCACAAACAAAACGGGACTCGCCGTTTAAAATACAAATTCTGCCGTGGCCGACCTAAAATAAATTACACTCAGAACGGCATGCAATTTCAACTTTCACAATAGGGTAAGAAATATGACACTTCAAGTGTGTTAGGTTAGATGTTATAGATATTTCAGTCACGAGACAAACTAATTATTTCCGGCCAAACGTTTTGTTCTGAAATAATTGGCCGTGTAGGTTCCGTTGGTAATTAACTACGTTTTTTAATGTAGTTACATGTTATTTTATGAAAGAGATATTATTAACGTCTAGTAGAGCACCAATGACACCATCAGGTAGACTTTCCAGTATCCTGATAGATATTCCATCGTTAGTTGGTCCTTTTTATTTTTTATAGAGCTTATGGTTTTTCTGATTTCACGGGGAGTAGTGCATCAGTCACATTTATATTAGACATAAATATTAGTGGATCTGTGACTGGATGAAGATCTTTACTTAGACTATTGTCCAATCGAGCAGTAACAATTGTTTAGATAGTTGGAGTCGATATTTATTTGTGAAGATTTGCTTGTTCTATTAGTAATTTCAGTAACAATAGTCCATGTTTCGCCCTGTTTATTTTTAGAATCAGGAAAACGTTTAGATTAATACAGTTTTTTAGCGTTACCAATGACGACCCTGTAGGATTTCCTGTATAAAGAGTAACAGGAGTGGAGCATCACGTTATCAGGATACGCTTTTCTAGACTGTTTACAAGTCTCAGGTTTGAGGCAGAAGTACGTATCCTTCGTGTCAGCCATCTTTTTTCTATCTTTGCGTCTTGACTTAAAATGAAGGCGAGGAAAAGCGTTGTTGACAATATTTGCCAAAGTACCCTAGAAAGCTCCCAGAGGATCAGCCTCTCGAAGAACAGAATACTAGTTGAAAGATTCACAGAAGTCACGAAATTGTTGAAAGTTATGACCACTATAAACTCTGCCAAAGCTCCGACCCTCAAAGGAAGGAAAACAATTCATAGGAATTATGGCCAGAATAGCATTATGAACTGAGAGCTTGGGCAGCAGATATCTCGCTTGTATGTTTGAAGAGATGTAGTCGATAGTTGTAGAGGCTGTTTTGTCACACGAGTCGAGCTGTGAACATGCATGTGAAGATCAAAGGAGTCAAACAAGTTGGATAGCCCTAAGGTAGACCGGTCATCTTTATTTTCAAAATCTATGTTTAGATCACGAGCAAGTATAACCTTATGATTTAAAGGGAATCATGAAAGGATGAACTCTGGCCTCTCTTAGAATACGTCCTAATTACCGTTTGGTGAACGGTAGATACAAACAATAAAACACCTAAGCTTAACCGAATGAATAATAGCAAATTTGTGTCAATAAGTATCAATCGCGACGAAATCGTTCAGAAGCACACTTATCCATCAACGCAACAGTGCCACCATGCTCATGACTTGATCTGCTAAATTTCAAAATGACAAAATAGCCTAATAGTCTATGGATAGGGGTGATCACAGAATAAATAGACTAAAAGTTTTGATTTTCCGTACAGAGTGCTCAGAGAATACAAAAATATCATATTGTGTTAATGCTAAACTAGCCTTTTTTACATTTTAAGGAAAACCAATAAATAAAAAAATATATGTGCCTCACCTTTATAAGCACAACTGAAGTGAAACTTCTGAAAGAGATATTAAATCGGGTTTTTTTAACCTTTTTTTCTCAACTTTTGCCCCCGGTTTCGACACTCCTTTTAAATATTATTTCATCTTTTTTTCGCCGAAAACCGCGTTTCTCTAACCTTTTTGTATTATTTTTTTTTTTCGTTATTTCGTTTTATAATACTTTTATTAAATTTCCGAAATATTTATTCTTTTTTTATTATTTTTTTTCTTATTTGGTTTTATAATACTTTTATTACTTTCCGAACAATCTTTTGTTTTTGTTTTTTTTATTATTATTTTTTTTTTTAATTCGTGTTAGAATACTTTTATTAGCTTTCCGAAATTTTTTTTACGCGTTTTTCAATTTTTTCCCCCATTTTTCAAATATTTTTTTTTGTTTCATAAAGCATTTTTTTCTTCCCATTTTTGCCATTCCCCCCGAATTTAAGGAGGGCTTCTTTGGAACCTCCCGAAGTGGGAAGCAAACCCAAATTAATGTATTTCACTTCACGTATGGTCATTGGCTCGCTCCGGGGCGCAATTAGACAAAACTAACTGAAACTAACCCAAATTTACAGTCGGGCTTTCGCGCAAGCTCGTACTAGCTGAAACGAAACGCAACTAACCATAACCAAAGAAAATAATACCTACACATTATTTTCATTGCCATAACTAAATCAAACGAACCAAAACTAACCCAAGCTAACCCAAAGTAATGGAAATAATTACGGTCGGGCTTCCGCACAAGCTCGTACTGGCTTAAACGAAACACAACTAACCATAGGTAACCCAAACGAACCAAAACTAACCCAAATTAACCAAAGCTAACACAGAGTAATGGAAATAATAACGGTCGAGCTTCCGCCAATTAAGGCTTGCGCTTCGCACAAGCCTTTCTTCGCGCAAACTCGTATTGGCTTACTCACACGAAACACAACTAACCATAGCTAACCCAAAATAATGGAAATAATTACGGTCGGGCTTCGCGAAAAAAGGCTTACGGTTTGCGCTGCAAGCTCGTACTGGCTTAACCCAAAGTAATGGAAATGATTACTGTCAGACTTCCGCGAAAAAAAAGGCTTGGGCTTATATTGTTTTACAATATATAAAGGTTATTTGCATTAATTATAATTATACACTTTTTTAAGAGTCAAACTTTCTATTCGTGCTATTAACTATTATGTCCATATCATTTTCAGGATGTGAATACAAATAAAATGTGGTACGTTATCATTTCCTAACCATTTTTATCAATTTTTTCTTACAAAAGTGTTTCGTCTGCAGATTTTTTTTCTTCTAAAGTACTTCAAATGACATTACCTTCTCATAGCATATTCGAAAATTGTTTAAATCCGTGGGTGGTTAAGGTCACCATAACCGTAGTTTCTATCAAATTTGCTGCTTTAATGCATTAGAAAAGCTAGAGTCGTAAAAAAGCGCAAATTTCTGTACAGGG
>JAEQML010068420.1:0-18291 GCA_016904865.1 Pissodes strobi | reverse complement strand
CATTTTGAAGATGACGCCATACTCATTTGCTATTTTCGTAAATCAGCCAGACCTATTTTAATTACAGTTTGCGATTGTATTTTTTATGCTGGAAAAATCAGGGACGGATCCGCAAAATCGGTCAAACTTTTGAATCCGCAATTTTTCAGCCAGACTCACTTTCCGCTATCTGAGATAAGTCAGACTGCTATTTTCATAAACTTTATGTTCCTCTTTAGTAAATGTAAAGTATTTATGACTGATGGAAAAATAGGTGGACTTGTGTATTTTATTTTTATTTTTTGAATCCATCCAAAAATTTTAGTCACACTCAAAAATTCTTGATTTTTTGTCACGAAGAGGGCAGATTAAACATATACACCGACTGGAAAAATAAGTACGAAAAAAATTCACTCCCTCCTGGACTTTATAAGCCACTGATAAAATATGTTCGTCACATTCATAAAATGATTCTACTGTTATCCATCCGGACAGTCAAGCGGCTTTGAAAGCTCTTGACTCTAGCCGTTGTTCATCCAAGGTAGTATGGAACTACCAGAGACTACTCACTAACTAGGTAGGGAAAATAAACTCAGACTGATCTGGATACCTGGACATACAGGATATGAACGCAGCGAGGGAGCTTAATACTCTTGCAAAGCAGGCGGCGGCAACAGCCTTCATAGGACCCGAACTATTACTGGGCATAGCTTACAACACAACTAAAAAATCCCTCTCCCGATAGACACGACACCAATTTATAAACAAATAGAGTTACCGGGCTTATACATTCAAAGATGGCAGTGAGTCTGCTATCAGGGGTGGGAACTAGACTTGGCAGAGAGCAGGTACAGGCTATAGTTAGCTTGTACACTGGTCATTGTCGACTAAAATGCCACATGAACAAGGTAGGGCTTGCCGAAAAAAACGGAATGCCGCTTGTGCGTGGAGGACGAAGAGATAATGGAACATGTTTTATGCTCCTGTCCAGCAAGGGAAAGAACCAGACAAACACTGTTTGGAATTTCTCAAATGACTTATAGATTTGAAAACTATCCACCCCAGAAAGCTAGTCGATTTCATGAAAAGCATCGAGCTTCTGGACTAATGGAAACCACAGTTGTGAGCCACAATAGACCAAGGGTCGCAGTGGCGGGCCCCATCTGGAACCTCACGCGTACGAAATCCGTTTTCCGTGGAATCAGGAACATTTCGAACAATAGCTCTAGGTAGTCTGATGTAAGAATAAACAATACACGGTGGTAGTAATATGTCACCTTTCGCACAACACATGATCATAATATGATGCTTGAAGTATATGACTCCTTGTCAGATCCTTTAACTAAACTTTTCCATAGCTGAAAGACTGTTTCGTCGCAATTAAATGCTCTTTCTTGGTGATTATTCCCCTTCTTTACATCACCGCCTAATTTGTTATTCTGTCACTAGCTCTTGAGGTAGTGAACGTTTCTGGTCTTCTAAAAGTAATTTCGTTGGTGTCTTTTAAGAAATAATTTTATTAATTTTTTTTTCGTTTGAAAACGTGGCTCCATCTTGTGCTATATTTCTGTTTGCTACTTTTAGTATTCTTCTAGCAGTTATTGGACCGGTAGAAACCCCTTTTTTGAAATTACTTTAATCCTGTTTACCAATGACTTTTCTTGCTGTGCGGTACGAACAGTCTTTGACCACATATTTTTATTTAATGGTATCTTCCCAGTGATATTTCCTTGGAATCTCATATTTTTTGTATAGTGCATTTTTTACCGCGTAGATGGCCAAATGCAAAGATTATTTTGAGTACTTAAAAAATTTCCTTATTTTTCCTATAGTTGTATCTGTAAAATGGAAAATCATTAGTAGTCAGGTGAATAACACTAACAGAAGAAAATCAATGAAGCTGATTACTACTATTGAATTCTTTTAAAATACATTAGCAATGTAGCCCTAACAAACTTTAAGACTTATACTAAAATTATTTAAAAGTAATACAGGTAGCATTGAAAGAAATAGCCATTAGTTGTTGACCATTGGTATATAGTATAATTATGCAGAACCAGTAGATGTCACCCCCATGTCATGATATAAAAAGTTGTATTTGTCATAGATAACTTTAGAAGCAACAAAAGAGGACATTTAGGAATCCCAGATAATTACAAAATAAAAAAAAAAAATGTGTGTGCTTAAGACCACACGATAGAAGTGAAAACTTCGACAAGCGGGGTCATTGTTTATCACAATTTCGATTCGAGCCTTCGTTGCAGAGATACGGGCGAAAAGCGGTTTTCCCCCTAAATCCCCCCCTTAAATTAGAGCCCCGTTCCCCCGTATGGTCTAAAGTAGCCCCCCATGGGGCGCACCTACCATAAAAATTTCGACCCCGTACCTCTTCCCGTTCTCCCGAAATTAATTATTTAAATTTTTCCTTCTCTTCCCGCCCCTGGCCAAACGTGGGGGGTACGGGGTCCCGTTTTCGTCCAGGATCTTCTTTTGATCCCAGTTACATCCCCTGAAAATTTCGGCCCTCTACCTATACGGGAACATGCCAGTATAAGGAGCGTTACGTTACATATCCGAGCATGACGCGTGATGCGTGACGGTTCGGTCTAATTCAACCCCCACAAAAAAAAAAATTCAACACGCGCCTAAAGAAGTTTTCACTTCAAAAAAATACTTAATGTCATGTAAGTATTTACCTTAACGTAACTTGGATTTCTTAGCACAAAACACAACGCTCTAGGGCCGAAACATGCGGTAACTGATTCCCGCCAACTCTAAATGTCATCACATTAAAGAATTTCGTGAAGTAAATATTGCTTCGTATTAATAGATGCCGCCAAAGATACTATAAAAGAAATATTTTGCTTATTCTCGAGCTTCGAGAAAATAACTGACAACTATTGGTAATTGGTATGATATGGTGACTTGTCCAAGTTACTCTTTTCACCAACTGATATATATTAGTAATTACGATTCGTTATTAGATTTGTTCGCATTGAAATTCTTCGCATTAATTCTTATTGTCTTCAAAGAACGAAACGTGAATGCATTGATAAAAAAAAATATTTCGAAATAATCTTTTACAAGCCGCGGCACTAGTAAAACAAAAACGTCAATAGTTTGTAGAGCACTCCATTTTAATTATAATTTAATTCGCAATTTAATGACTGACCCTTGATATGACCTGATCTTCATGTTTTACAAATATATTTTTTTTTAGAAATCTGAAATTAATAATATATTACAAATACCAATTTGCTATGTAATCGTGTTTTGAGTTATGTTATCAGCTAAGGTGCAAACACTGGTTGAGAGAGTAGGAGGTTAAGTAGTAATAGACCATTTATTTAATGATAATATTTACAAATTTTCAATATTTTTTGTTTTTACAAGTAAATATTGATATATTGGTTACAACTTACAAGTTTTAGATAAGTAGATTATTTTGAAAATATGGCTATAGTATTGATTTTTACGGTGCTGCGTAGGAAGTTATATGGGAAATAATATTGGCTAAACGATCCGCCTGAAATTAGAACAGTCAATTTTCGATCACGTTAAAGTCCTAATTAGTTCGTACGTACTTAATATGATTCTTGTCCTCTTGTGTCATATCAAAATTAATCAAACATTAATGCCAATGCACTTAAAGATATGTTTATACTAGATTAGAAATAATTAACAAATGACGTATAAATCGTATGATGTGCAAATCGGAATTATTTCAACATCTAGGTATGTTGTTTTTTTAAACTATGAATTAGATGGGTATCTTTTTTGCAAACTTATGAAGTGTCTATAAAAATATGTGAAATTAAATAACAAAGTTTGTTACAATATATTTGTTAAATAATCGCCTTATCGTTCGTTTGTACCTGGTTTTCATTTACATTTTGACAACCACTTACAGAGTGGATGAAATTGGAAAAAGCTTAAAAAGAAAATCATTAAGGGTTAACGTTGAACCACCGCATTTTCTGATTCTAATTAAAAGAATATCACAAAGTGGTTGATAATTTAATTGGATTTTCCGACACAGAAATAGGAAAAGGATTTAAAGTCCTAGTTAGTTGTATACAAGGAGGTAAGATAATTTAAATAAATATTAAAATTAGACGAAGCATTCAGTATGATCGTGCTTATTAATTTTATTCGATTGGATTTGATACATACATTGAATTAACCGGAAATAGCGTCGAAGTTACACTCTGCAGAGAATCTAATTACCGAAATAGGTAATTAGTTTACCTTAACAAGACTCATGCACTTCAATCTTGTTAAAATACTTATTTATTTGGTTTTTTTTTCGAGTGTAACCTTGATGGTTTAATAGATCCTCCCATTCAGTCAAAGTACTCAACAATTATCTATGCACTTGCACACGTGCATCGACCAAGTAGTGATCGATAATGCATACTAATAATAGCAGAGACAAGAATTGGAAAGTCTAAATTAGAAGCTTTTGGAATAATAATAGCAGAAAAATTATAAACCTGGCAGAAAATAAAACGAAGGGACCTTATAAATAAATCCAGCATTAAACCAAAAAAAAAGAACATAGCACAATAAAAGAATTAGATGTGTCACATAAAATATTAACAGATGGGAAAGAAATCGATGAGCTTGAAAAGTCCTTGTCTGGTGTTGTAAGAAATAAATTAGACACACATTTTGGTGGCCAGCTTTCTGACTCGTACACTTGTGGGGAGTATTTTCCCGATTCTATGTTCCTCTTACCTACTACACCGGTTAAAGTGTCAAAAATCATTAGTTATTTGCCAAACAACAAGCCTTCAGGCTCTGATAACATCCCTGTATTGCCCTTGTCAAAGAGTGTGCTAAGGAGGTTTCTATAGTTCTATTAGAAACTAGTTTAACACGGTACTTGCCCATATCATTAGCTGAAAAAAATCAGAAATTGTACCGATCTTAAAGAGGAAAATCGAAGCAGTATGGAAAACTATAGACCTACCGCACTTTTTAGTATATTTCCATTTTTTTTTTAATTCATGAGGAGGCATCGTGGTTTTGCTTTTTGATCTCACACGTATCTTTGACACAGTATTAGACACAAACTTTGTTTCGATGAAGCTCGATAGATTGGGAGTGATGGGTAATATTAATAAGTTGAATCAATCTTCTTTACCGACACGACGAAGGGATTACCTGAGCACTCCTCAGGGGAGTGTTTTGAGGCCATTTATCTTTACGGTTTTTGGACCTGACGGGCTTTGTCAATCATGTCATCATGTCTGACTCTGACCCAGCAAATCTCCAACGCAAGGTATTCACTTGCTTTGAGGAAATATCTCCCTGGTGTAAAACTTCGAAAACAAATCATCTATAGATAGCCAAACCATTTTTTGTTGCATTTTGGGGGACACTCACTTTCGTTCTCAGACTGTCAGTTTTTTAAGTATTAAAACTGATAAGAATCTGAACTGGGCCGAGCTTATTGACGGTATCTGCAAAAAAAATTTATCAAATGCTCATTTTTGATGAACCAACGGAAAAGCTCCTTATAACAGACTCTTGTATAGACTTCTTTGTGTGATTGGCTACTGCATTACCTTGTAGGGTAGATATGTCCCGAGAATGGTCATGATCCAGAAGCGAATAATTAGGAATATTTATGATATTTCCTTCAGGCAGTCGTGAAGTGCGTCTTCATAGAGAAGATGAAGAGATTCGCGGATTTCTGAATTAGATAGCCTTGTGGTTGTTTATAAAAATGAAAATACATTTATGGTGGTTGGAAATCGGCATCTGCACGACACTCGAGGCACAAGCTTGAGGTAGGCCTAAAATGAGTTTCATAAAAGGTCACCGTTTTATTCTAGGAGTTGTTTCTTTAACAGGTTACCAATGGCAATAAAATGTGTCCTACATTAACCAGGTTTAAATCAAAGGACTTTTCAGCAATGCTTTTTTCTTCTATTAAAATAGAAAAATGAACAGTACACGCTGGAACCGAGTTTTTCTGCCTTAGTTTTTGGGCGACCTGCTATCCAGTTCGGAACTTCCCCCTTAATCTGTTTAATTATACATACCATTCAATCTGTATTAAAAACTTCGAGACGACTCCAAAACAAAGTTATTCGATATATTCATATATTATCATTTTTAGAAGCCACAGTAGGATTTATTCATAATAATATTCACAATTTAGATATCTAAACTTAAAATGTGCATATCACTACATTGTATAAACACAAGGAATGAAACAGTGGCGGCTCGTCATGGACGGCGATTAAATAAAATTGTTATTTTTACTAATAGGCAACTTAAAATACAGTCCTATGTTAAGAGAATCTCTATTTTCCGATTACTAGCCTACATTGGCTGCGAACGTCATGTAATAAGATCGATGAAATGCGAAAATTTATCCAAACGTTAATTATTGTTGGTTTATTAGTCAGTTTTATCGTTCTTCTACCAAGGGCTCAGTAGCGCAGTGGATGCGATATTAGACTATTTCACTAATCAGACACGTTTTACTTTTTTTCGAGCCATCACTACTTTGAACTTCGATTTATCCCTTTAGCAGATTGATAAATTAATCAGAGTTTTGAAAGATACAGGCGTATTAAACAAGCTACTAACTGGCCAGTATAAAGTAGTAGAACTCCGATTAGTCACTTTAATCGTCCGCTAAATTAATCAGTGTCTTGATTGTGTATATGTTAGTGTGACAGTCATAAATGTGTGATATGCAAAACACTGATTAATTTAGCGAGCGATTAAGTGATTAATTGGGCTTCAAAGTTGTGAACCTTAGGGCCACTATTTTCAACTCCGATTAGTCACTGCTAAATTAGAGAGTGTTTTGAATACCACATTATTATTAATGCCATACTGACATTGGCACATTCAAAACACTGATTAATCTAACAAGTGTTTAAAGCAACTAATCGAAGTTCAAGGTAATGGCCCTTAACCGAATCGGTAACATTGGGTTATTGTCAGTTAGAGCCGTGGCGATTTTTTTTTAACTCTTATTTGTTCTAATTAATATTATATGTGATATATGTAAATGTTTAAAATCATCATTCAAAAATATCGCAGTTTCATGTCACGCCCATTTAAATTAGTCTGCGATTATGTCGCATACCTACAGGCATAATGTTAAGAGCTTTTATTGCGTATTATTTACTCTGTAGTACAGAGACTATATAATTTGTTTTCATTTTCAGATGATATTTCAATTGCCATATGTCCTGGTATTTGCAACACTTCTGAATCTGTCTACATCCGTACTTTTGTCCATTGGACCCAATATCATGGATACAGATGTGCCGTATTAAACCACGTTGGTGCTTTACCGAAAGTTCCTGTTACTGCCCCTAGAATATTTAGTTATGGTAAGTTATAAGTTTAGCGGCAAGTATTACAGTTACGTAACCAAAAATGTCAATCTTTTTCAGGAGTTAGGTCCCATACTTTAAATATTTGGCTTCAATTCGAATTTTAATATAAATATATTTTCCTATAGTTGATGGCAAAGTGGCAAGTCTGCTGGGACTGTAAAATGGCGCTACATGCGTCAATTATTTAAAGCAGATAAAACTATTAACATGCTTTAACACTGGCAGCCGTTCCTTACTTAACTCTTGAATAACGCAAATGATTCAAATGATTTCTTCAAAATATCGTCTGTGGATGATAAGAAACTATCAAATAGTGAAATACTGCTTTTCAAGTTGATAAAGGCGTCTATCGATTTTTGTTAATAATTTGCGTAAATTAAACAGTGCTGTGCTGTATTTTTTTTCAGATGTCGAGGAATGCTCTTAAGTTGGTGTATTTTTGTGTTAAAATTCATACGTACATATTTATATATTGCACATAGTTGTCTAGTACCTATGTTCGAACAAGAATATTCCTTTTATGTATCTAAGAACTTTTAGGTAAATATTCATAGGTGGATAAGAGAAGGAGACAGTTTCACTTTCCTGTCTTATTTGTTGATACTTAATAACCTGAAATATTCTGGTAAATTGCATTCAGTGTTAACATAATATTCAAAGTAAATGTGTATTAATTAAACCATGGGAAATAGTAATTAAACTTTTCTTTAAAATGTCATCATGATTAATTATTATGTGTGATTTCTTATTATTTATTAAATGATATGACATTATTTTGTTTACTTCCAGTTATTACATACTCTATTCTTCGCTTCGGGCTTTCGATTTTAGATATGTATGCGCTTGATTGCTCATGGGAAAAATATGAACTAGCATACGGCTTGTTTTATAATATAGGAAAGCTTTTTTAATTCATAATTACCAGTCAAACTCAAGCCAATTTTCAATTAATCAGACGCTTCTAATTAATTGAGGGTTTTGCTCGTTAGATCAGGTAGCAAAGTATCGACCATAAGTCGAATTTCTGACGTTATTTCGCCTATTTAATGTCGATTTTTGCTTAGATTTTGTTAAATGCTTATTCTCTTTATCTGGATTTTCGAAATTATTTGCATTTTTCTGTTAATCTTGTGCAAAGTGTTGTTTCGGAATGGGACCGGATAAAAATAAATTAACTAGTTCTATGAGGATATCAACCTTATCCAATTATTCTTCATAGCGCAGTTTTTAGCCTTCTAACTGTCCAGTCATCATTCTCCCCCCTGAGAATAATTGGTAAAGTGAATGTTAGTTTTATCCGACACTTATAGTCGATCCGTTTGGAAGGCCAAGTACTAAATCATCTATCGATAAAGAGGATTGAGAGCAATAATAATAAAATTAGTGTACCTCAAGACCTCAATAAAAGGACGATTCCAAGATCTTTATTAAAATTAATGTCTAAATCTAAACAACAAATTTACGTAATATACATACAACAAAATAGCTAATTAATCTCAAACATATGGGACAAGTCAGGCATATTCGAACTCAAATCTGACGGCATCATCTGTACCTAATGGTATAACTAGTGGTTCTACAATTTGGTCCATTGATGGATCTAGTGTCCAACATATTTTGCCATTTTTCTGGAGTGGCATTTAATATTGCTTTTGGAAATAGATTTTTAAGGTGTGTTAATTTGTAGATGACATTGCTTCTAGCCACTTCGCTTTTTTAACTTGAGTCTAAATAAGCTCTATAGGATTAAGCCACTGAACTATATACTCTGGAATAACAATAAGCTTGACAGCATGGCAAATTTACGACCGAAAAATGTAAACAAAACAAGCAGCCGCGGAGTCTGCGCAATAGGACAAGCGATTTTAAAGCAGAGGGGAGTAGCACAGATCCGTACTTGGGAATTTTGATTTAATTGGCTAATTAGAAATTTGATGCCGTTCTCATCTGAAATATCTGTGAAGTCGTGAAAATAATAATGAATATGTTAATAGCGATCATATTGAATTGAATAACAATATTTTTGACATCATATGTAAGTAACACTACAAATAAAAGCAACTTATAGACGGCTAAGAAAATTACGATTTTGCTTCGGATTGCGGATCTATATACCCCGTGTTTATTTGAATACCTGACATACGTCAAATTTAGTTTTAAATGCAATAAAGGTAAAGCAAACGTTGGTTTATAAATTTGGTGAAATTATTAGAGAAATTGGTAATATATTATAACAGTCAGAATGAAAAATGGTGAGCGGCCAGCGGCTGTTCTGCACATAGGCCACCATGTGGGATTATAGCAGTTTATTTCATTTTTTTGAGCACTTTATCAGTGTCAATTAAACATGTTAGAACAGGTGATGCTTGCCTACAGCGCGTTTCATTTTTGTTTAAAAAGGGCTCGCAATTGGATTAAGTATTACATAACTATTTCTAACCAATGATTTTCTCAATTTCAAGAATCTCTATATGGATGCTTGTAGGATAACATGACACTGACAGCATCTCAGTCATTCTAAAAGGATGGACAGACTTTAAGTGATTTATTAAAATTGAAGATCAGTTTTTTGTTATTTCATAATTAAAATCCTTATTTAATGATTCTATACCTACCTGGAAAATTTCCGAATTTGATTAAAATCAAAACAATAATATAAATTGATACATTTATTATCAAATAACAAAATTGGTAACGTATGGTACACAACGTATAGCATAATAATAAAAGTAACACCAATACCACAGAGTTTAAGACAAAAAGGCAAACAATTCTGAGGATAAATTAATCCTTAATAATAGGGGACTTGAAATTTTTTTCTTATTTCTTTAATATATTTGCCTACCTATAGAGACAGCACACACCAAATATCAGCCCTGAAATCGCAATATTTAAGTTGCAATAAACAATTATAAAAGTTGTTACCGCAAGCCATTAATTTTAAACGACACGTGACGTCACCCCGCTCGTTCGATCGGAAGGCAGTCACTGACATATTATCTTAAAATGTCAGTGAAGGCAGTATAGTAGCCATAGGTATTCACAAATTCATTAACTAGTTTTGCTATAAACCTACCTGTTAGTTGTAACGCCGCGAACCTTAGCAAGAGAAAAGCTTTCGGCATTTTTGTATGTAAGACGCCACTATAAACATATCCAGTAGTGGTAAATTGTCAGACTGTCAGATTTTTAAAAAAACCGCCGTCAGTAATTTTGAAAGGCAACTCTGCTAAGGGTGCTAAGACGTTCCTTGCTCTGCCGTCTATCGGGTGCGACGACAAACGAGCTACCTGACATCACAACCGGGTCCCAGCCATGGACATTACAAGAATAATTTGAATTTGCAGTTTTTAATTGCTTATATTTATTATACAAAAATAAAAAATTAGTTTTTTTGTGAACTGCGGTTCTTTTAATAGTATTACATTGCGTTTGTGAGTAATATTTTTCAAATTTAATTTTTATGCAAGTTCCCCATTTACTAGCATGTGCAGCCAAATATCAACGTCTAGCCATAATAAGATGCTTATAATTGGCGCTAAACCTCAACCAACTAAGTTTTGCGAAAAAGTGGTGTGCAGTTTCCAAACGGCTCTGTGATATTTATTTATCATTTAAACTCCTACAAACACATGAGCCATGTACTTAAACGTAAGAGTGCTTACTGGTTTCTTGTAAAAAATTATATACAAACAACACACAGACAAGGGAAGAAAATAAAAATATATAGAAAAAAAAACAGAGAATATAAAATGTTCACTACAGAGTATATTGTTGTTTAAAATCTCAGTTTTAATTTGCCCTACTGTAGAATTAAAGAGATCTATATCACATTTTTGTATAAAATTGTTACACACACATCATTCTAACTATGGGAGAACTATTTAGGGCTAAACATTGGAAAAGTTTGTTATTTCTTATTCTTAAGTATAATTTAAGAACTACAAATGTTATATTGTTAATTAAGGAACATTTCTTTTACTTTAAATTGTTAACTATATTGTAAATAAATAGAACATCATTCAAACTACGTCTAACACTTAATTTTACCATATTAAATTCGGTTAGCATACTGTTATACGAGACCATATAAGGATAGGCATTGTGCGTTTTTAAGTGCAGGTATCTCAAAAATCTTTATTGTACCCTTTCGATCAGGTCAACATGACCCACTGCTTTAGATGCCCAAATAACTGAAGCATACTCCAGATTTGGTCTAACTAGACTATTGTACAAAGTTATTATTGTTTTAATATCTCTAAAATATTTTGTATTCCCGATTACAGATCCAAGGAGTTTATAAGCATTATTTACAATGGTTTCATAATGTTCGGTAAATTTCAAGTTTGTTTGCAAGCGGACTCCAAGATCCATACATTCGGTTTTTCTACTCAACACCAGGTCATCAACCATGTAATGAAAATTTGCAAACTTTATTTTACGTTTGAAAGTCGAAACATGTCATTTACTAATATTTAATGACATTTTATTTACATTAAACCATTCAGGTACTGAATTCAAGTCACTCTGAAGTCCATAACAATCATCAAAAAATTATATATTATGCGTATATAACTTAAAGTCATCTGGAAATATGAGACACTCTGAATGTTTTACACAGTTTGGTAAATCATTCACGAAAACTAAGAACAACAGAGGGCCAAGCCTGGTACCCTGTGGCACCCCAGATATTGATATATATTGTTTTGAGATTTTCCTACCAACTTTAACTTGTTGGGGTCTAATGGTGAGATAAGATGTAATAAACTCACATGCATTCAATGAAAAAACCAAATTTACCCAGCTTGTCCACAAGTATACCGTGGTAAATCCTATCAAAGGCCTTTGCACAATATATTAATATAACATCTAGTTGATCTTTATTACCCATAGCCCTAGCTATTGCTTCTGTAAGGATGCTCAAATTGGTGACGATTGATACACCGGGGAGAAAACCATGCGTTAAAAAACACTAATGGGCCTGCAATTATTAACCAAGCCAATGTCTCCTTATTTGATGATAGGAGTTGCAGCTGCCTATTTCAATCTTTCAGGAAATGAGTTTGTCCTTAGACATACATTGAAAATTGTCATTAACGGAGCATATAAGATATCAGAACATCCCTTATAAATATATGAAGAAATGTCATCCCTCCCAATAGCCTTTTTCGGCTTTAACTTCTTAATACTTGTTTTAATCTGTTCCTCTGTGATAGGGGAAAATGTGAAGTTACCATAATACTCAGGATTAGGTTTCCCAGATTGCTGAAATACTCCCAATAAATTCAATATGCTTTCTTATGGCAATTTCATCTATGACCAATGAAACTATGGTTTCTTCATTTTTGTCTCTGTTTTCAGTAACAATCCGTTTGAGGGTTTGAAAGAAGCAAGCAGTAAATCCCGGATTACAGTCGATTCCACTAAGCCATGTTCTAATGAACGAACAAAAAGTTTTGCGAACATATTCAAAGGCCTTAGTGGAAGAAAATTGTAAAGTCAGTGCAAAACTCCGGAGTTCTTTAGGAAATTGCGTCCTAGTTTGCTTCTTGTTTTTATCAGTGTTTTGGATATTCTGCATGTATCTTCTCAAAATTGCTAATGGAATTCCAGAGATTGATTTCGTTAAGCTCCCTAAAGCATCACTGGAAATCAATCTTTTGTTATGTAATTCTTTAGTGATCTGTTGAAGACTACTGACTTTTTTTTGAAGTCTTGTTACTTTCCTTTTTGAACTGTACAGTTTTAAACGCAGCTGCCGATTTTCTGCTGTTGTCTTCTGTGTTTGTGTGTATAAACGACGCCGACGGAGTGATAGGCTGTAACAAAAATTACTTTATATAAACAGCGGAGCCTTTAAAAGAACGCAGATTTTAAGCAAATTTTAAGATTAAATATTATAAAAAAAATTTTGCGCTAACAAAAGCTAGTTTCTACCAGATTACCCAAGTAACAAAAGAAGCTTTAATACGGTTTTCAAGACGTTGTTACAGCCAAATGAATAAGACTCACTTAAAACCTTTTGCTCTAGACCTCTTGAAGGCAAGATAAAGGCCTTTTTACAGCAAAAGAGCCCACTCGTATGAGGGTCTCAAGACCTTGCATTGAAATAGATTCTCTTATCATTGCTTTCAAGGTAATTAAAAAACTTTTAACAAGTGTCATTTAAAACCATAGAATTTATAGCGATCTAAGATTAGGATGAGTTTAAGAACTCTGTGATTTATAATATCTTTAGATATTATTATCATAACCCGTAAATCATTTACATCAAACAAATGTCCGTCATGTGATGTCGTCTAGTCGGTGATGCATTCCAACTCCTAAGAATAAACATGGAGGAAATGCAATGCCAAAGTCTCATAAATTTGCCGAAATAGGAACAAAAATTATAACGCAGTCGGCTTTTTCGATGAAGTAAAAATTAAAGCACATTAAATTTACTGCTTTTTTAAATAATTAAATTATTACCGACTAATTCTTAAACGGTTTAATTAGTAAACATACAAATGTTTGCTTGTAATCTTATATCGTATTACTGTTAATATCATTTTAGTTTTTAAGGGAAGAACTGCGAAATTTTGCTAAAATTATTGAATAATATTACCTCGCTAAAATAATTCCAATATGGAGGCCTGTGTTGTTTGTAAAAAAAATGGCTTATCATTTAAAAGCTCAAGGTTTCTTAGAAAGAATACATAAATCCTATTAGCTTTGTCATAACATTTTATTTACTGTAATTAATCTGTTTATTCTTAACTGTCTTAAGAGTAAAGCTTCTTAGTCTTGACCAATGTTGCCTGCTCATAAAACTGCTTGGGCTTATCACGGTGTCGCATAAGTCTTCTAGCGCTGCGATCAAGTTTTCTGCGCCCAATTAAATCATCATAACCTCAAACTTTGTCCAGTTTTATGTTAATCTGCATTTTCATTTATTATCTTTAAAGATTGCAACTTTACTTTTTTTTAAATTACGACTTTTTTGCAATTTTTTAGGAAATTATATTGAACACCGCTACTGAATTACGACAGATAGTCCGAAGGACAAGATGGCCGTTTTAAAAATACTCTAGGCGGTGGGGGTAAAAAATGGTTTAAGAAAGCAATAGAAAAGTTCAACAGGATTTTGTAAAGATTACATGGCCCTTATGCAGCAATATATGTTCCCAGTAATCCTAATACAGTCTTTTAAGTAGCCAATCTAAGACTTGAGCTTTATTGTTATCTTATATAAAACTGCAAGTTTTATGAAGTGCTTCAAGAACATTATGTTTTAAATCCAACTTAAAGCTATAGTCTTAAGACAGATTATTTTACAACTAAACAGACTTTAAACCCTCCAGAAGATCAACAAGTTTTAAGATTGATAACACAAAAGCCTTGTTAAAGCTAACACAAGAGTACCCGGTCTCAAGACCATGGACACTTAATATTATTGCTGCCAACGCTGCTTTAAAACTTATTTTTAAGGATAAATAGACTTTAAGATCTTTTAGCATGTTTGAAGGTGTTCATAAAACCCCAGTACTTCCGCGGACCATTTTAAAACTATTTTAAAGCTGATATAAATCTAACTAGCCTTTAAATTGTTACTTGGGTAGTCTGATGTAATTTTTTTATAAGACCATAGGATCATGAAAAAGCCAAAAAGTTTGTGTCGGTCAAAATGTTGACTAACATAACAAACAGTAATAATAAATTGGGTTTTAATCTTAGGTACTGGCAAATGATACAGATGGATTTGATGACATAATGATTATATCAAAAACCAATTTATCATTGTTTTTGTGTTAATAGCTTACCAGTAGGAGTGATCTTCTCTAAGATGTTTCCTTCTTTTTTTTGTGATCCTTTAAGACCAGTACTATTCGCAGAACTGAAGGATCCCCATATGTCAACCAATGTTCTCTTTAATGGACCCTTAAGTTTTAAATCTTCAGAAAAAAAATTCCAAGGCTCTTGTAATATAATAAGGCGCAGATTTGGAGGACACATAGTAATCTATACAGGTTCTGTCCATCCCATAGTGTATGTGCCACGTCAGAAGATACGGGTATTGTACTGGAACTAATAATAATGTAGATCAATGAAGTGAAGATTACTAAGTCAAAATACATACTAACAATAGGGCATAGAATTTTTTTCAAATCTTATTTTTGTCTAATTTGTGCCAAATGAACTTACTAAGAGTTTGAAAATAAAACAATATCAACTTACTGTTATTTCAGTGCTTTTTGAAATAAATAATGAACAATATTTTGAAAACAATGCTATACAGGCTGTACGACGAGCCTTTGGGCAGTGAATATATTGAATTGTTTGTAGCCTATAAACATTTAAAAGTCCTCCATTTTTTCGTTTTTTTTGCTACAGATATTAATTTAAAAAAAAATAATCAAAAAATTAATATGAATCTATTAAAAACCAAATAAATGGAAAAAAGATGAAACTGAGTATAAAATTTTCTTTTTCATATTTTTGATTAGGAATCATTATCTGTGACAGAAAACCGGAAGAATGGAGAACTTTTATTATACAACATAATAATAATAAAGTATATGAAAATTATTACCTAACACTTGAAAGAGTACGGGTACCAATTTCAAGTTCAAATACATAGAATATTTGATGTTATCTCCAATAAATCATGTTCCTGGGAGGGTCTCTGGAGGGCTTCGTCTATAAGCATTGGTTCAGATGGGTCATCCTGAGGTTCATCCACTACCAAACTGTAACATAGTTAAAAATTAACAATCTTTTTGTTAGTACTATAAAAAATATGTATTGGAATAATACTAACTTTGTTGTTAGCTTTTTCTTCTCTTGAATCAAACGCCTATGGTGCTCCACATTTGATGGCAGAATAATTTTAGGAATTGCACCTGGCTTCAAGATCATTTTCCCTCGAGGTGAGATTGTAATATCTTCTTTTAAAAAATGATCACTACACATCACAAAATGCTTTATTCCACTTTCTGAATCGATGCCTAGAGCGTCTAGCCAATCAGGAGCCCTGTTTTCAGTCAGCCTGTAAGAACTTTACAAGTAAATATTGATTCCATATTATTGCAATAGAGATACTTATATATATTTTTAAATATGTACTTAGATAGGTTTTGTAAAATAGCGAGGGATGTCTCACTCTGATCTAAAATTTGTACATGTAGTGCCAAGATTGCCTATGACTGCCATATATATTTTAACAGACTGTCAGCAGACTACAATCAGACTGCCGAACCAAAATGTACATGTAATGCCCACTATTGACACACCCCTCGTAAAATAGCCTTGTATTACCACCGATCTCAATGAATTTTATGCCCAAGGAAGTAGTTTAGTTTTAAGTAATGAAAAGCAAACCCTATCGAAGGCTGTATAAATCTAAGGGTGTCTCACTAATAGGCAGTACATGCACAATTTGGTTTGGCAGTCACTGGCAGTCTGCTGGCAGTCACTGGCATTTTGTTGAAATATACATGACAGTGGTGATAATCTTGGTATTATATGTACAAATTTCTATCAGAGTGAGACACCCTCTCCAACATCCCTCCGGAGAAATATACAATATACAAGGTATCCCAATACAAAAAAAACACAGGTTCACTCGAGCCTGAATTTTTGAGAAGGAAAATAATTGAAAATACAGAAATTAATTAGAATTGTATGCATTACTTAATATGCAAATTTTAAAGTAGGTACCCAAATATTTGCTTTTTGTGGTTTTAAGTGCTTTGTCTGAAACTACTTTAAAGTATTCAGCAACCTCTATGGGTGTCTGCACCGCAGTGATATTAAGTTGACTCAGTGATTCTAAAATAAATGGGGTGTAGGTTAGGTCGGTATTAAAAAATTTTACTTGAACCCGAGTCCTACTCGAGTAAGAACCTTTTTCCAAATACTCATGTAACGTTGTCACAGAGTGAAATGAAACTAGGTTGAGTAATGGGTACCTATAGGCGAATTTTTCTACTCCTAACCACAGTATGGCTTGAGAATAGTTTGATGTGGTTAACTTTACAAGAATTGTTGTCGAAAATGGAAAGCAGATTCCTAGTTAAGTACTCTAAAATAAAGTCGCAAAATATTCCTTAAAAATTGAATAGTTAGAGGGTAGTGGTTTGAAGGAAAGGGCAAAAAGTTTGCGTTACATATGTGAAAAGAGTAGATTAACACGGACTACAAAATACAATATTAAATAAACTTTACTTACCGAAAATAACCAACACCAGCAGCCAGCAGCATGTTTTATGCCGTAATTACGGCAAAACAAAACGCTACATTTAAACATTATACCTAAACTATCTTAACTATAAAACTTTCCAAACGAAACCGAAACACAAACGAATACGAATATACAATAATGGCAAATACAAACAGCAATTACTAAACGACAAACTATCAAAACTATCTTAACTATAAAACTTTCCAATTTCCAAACGAAACCGAAAGACAAACGAATACGGATATACAAAAATGGCAATAATTATAGCAAACGCAAACAGCAATTACTGCCATAGAAAAATATATATAATTACTGCCCTGTCCCACTGAACTAGTGCTAGCTAGACGTTCCACGTTTCTTAAACGTTTCGTCGTCAATAACTGATTCAAAATATAAAAGTGCGGCACAAAAACACAGGAATATATTGGTTCTTGTGCATTAAAAAGGGACGCACATACACGCAGTGCCGAAGTTTCATACTGATCGAGTACGCGTCATCGGTTATTATTCTTTCTTCGTCATTTATTTAATTTCATATAAAGAGCCAAAGCCAAGACGTCACGTCTGAACTTATTTCAACAGATCCTTGCTATTGCGCAGGCTTATACGCTGCTTATTTTGTCAGAGACTACTGTGATTTTTGTTAACTTTATTGCTCGTAAATTTGCCACTTTTTCAGTAAAGAAGAAAGGGTATTGTTATTCCATGTATGTAGTTCAGTGG
>JAEQML010068416.1:0-18294 GCA_016904865.1 Pissodes strobi | reverse complement strand
AGAGAGAAACGCATTTGCTTGACTTGCGCTCGACATAGTGGTAGGTAGGACATTTGAAAAGTTCGGATTTTTAAAACAAGTCTACATTGGGCAGCGTGTGGGACGGATCGCACATGAACACCCACAGGTAGGATTGGCTGTGTACCTGACTGGGTACCTACGGATACGGTTCTACGGCGGCTGGGTAATGCGGTGGGTCTTGCCCCTGGAAACATTCTTCGGCAGACACACTGGGTGGACATTACCCCAACTTTCCCACAGGCGGAACAAAACAAAACGGGTTTGCTCGCACAGGTATTTCGGGTATGACCGGGGTGGCCACAACGCCAGCACAGTCTCTGGGTCACGGAAAGGAACAGAGGTAGATCCTCCGGCCTCGTCTTGTCCGGTTCTGGTTTCTTGGCGTCCTTTTCCATGTCGGTCTGCGCGGAGGATGACTGAGCCTCGGCTAGAGTGGTCATCGGCTCGCGGTACCCGCGGATGATTTTAGCGGTGTCTTCCAGTCCCGTGGGTTCTTGGGAAGATAACTGTTTGGGGTGCGAATCTGGTTCCTTGGCGTCCTTTTCCATATCGGTCGGCGCGGAGGATGGCTGAGCCTGGGCTAGGGTGGTCATCGGCTCGCTGTACCCGCGGATGTTTTTAGCGATGTCTTCCAGTCCCGTGGGCCCTTGGGAAGATAACTGTTCGGGGTGCGGGTCTGGTTTCGGAAGAGTCGTCTTCGGGGGTTCGGCAATAGCTTCTTCTAGCTCGGCCATGAGCTCCAAAGCGGAAGCCACCAGATTAAGAGTCGGGGAATCCATATCTAATAACAAGAATATTCGCGTTAGTGACGGTCAGGGCGGGAGTACAGCTTAAACATGATAGGAAAACTTAACAAGAGAACTTAAGTATTTTCTTGTCTAACAACTTAATGTCACAGTCAGTACGGTGTCGGGTAATAAAAGAAAAGAAAATCACAGCAAAAAAATTAAACGGATTTCTAGCGACTCGGGATGTTAATGTACCGTTGTTCGGTAACGCGGCCCCTTAAAGTCTGGTGGCTTTAACAGTTCCATATTTGCTTTCAGTTCGCCCGACCATTCCTTCGGGTTTGGTATCCGGCGTACGTCGTCCGCAATCTCTAATTCCAACTGTCTCTTTCTAGAGGGAACCTTCACTTGGGGAGAGGTTGGCGCCAGTATGGTAACGCCCGAATAAATAATTACCCGGTTCTCACGAGCGGAGCTTTCGGTCGGGTAATGTCAATCACGGGGGATGAGTCGGTGGTTGCGGCAGGATTGGCGATTTTCACTCTAGGTCGGTTATCAGCTAAGCTGGTCACTATATCGGGCGAGGCGTCATCGGCGTTTTCCTGCACTGGCCTCTGATCAGTACAGCGCCGGTCTAGTTTTCCGATCGGATACATACGCAGTTACGTGACATCACTCCCTCCTTACCACACCGAGAACAGAATAGCTTTCTAGGAGCTTGACATTTGTCTCTCGTATGTCCGGTATTTCCACAACGCCAACAGACAATTTCACGCTTATAACGGTCATATCCTCTCGGCGGGGTTTGCATGCCAGTTGATGGAACATCCGGAGGGGTTGGATTAACCGCTGGCGGAACAGTGGGCGGTAAAGGAGCGGTAATACGCGTCGGGACTTCAGGGAGCGAAGGGGCCGGGTTTGGCCGAGTACGATTTCTTGGTCGGTTCAACCATACATTCTGGGAGTCCTGTATTTCTTTGTTGAGTAACTCAAACTCACGCGCTATCCTTGAAAGGGTTGCTGCATCTTCAAAGTCGGAACGTCTGATAAATTGTCTAAATTCCGGTAATAGATTACGATACAGCCAGTGCAACTCGGTGTCTCTACTCATTTTCCCTTGCCATCGGATCAGAGTTTGCAATTCGGTAATGTAGCTAGAGGCCGGTTCATTCCTTCGTTGCAATATGCGACTAATCTCGACCTCCAAATCAACTTCATAGTTGACGGGGAAGTAGAAACTTCTAAATGCGGAAGTAAACTCTTCCCACGTGCTCCAGTTAGATCGGTTATTTCTGAACCATAGAGCTGCTTCTCCTCTCAATAGATCGGGCATATGCGGTAGAAAAGAGTTAGTCCCGATATTCTCCGAAGTACATATTTCCTCAAGTCGCTCTAGGAACGTGGCGGGATCACCGTAGCCGTTGAAGCATAAATTTATAAACTTTGAGGTTCGGGGTACCTGGAGCCATAAATGGTGGTGACTGATCTCGGAACACAGGGAACGTCGTTGGCCAAGGCATAGTGAGTGGCGGGAAGTATATCGGTTGCTGTGATGTTTGGGTATTATCCCTAACAACTGGTTGATAACTTCCATGAAAACTACTAGGTACGCAGGGATGTGATGTTACCACACTGGTTGTAACAGCAGGCAAGGGCACGGTGTAAGGCGGTGGTACTTTCTGCATAGCGGTCGTTTTCGTAGTCGTGAGGGTTACGGTTGTCGTCGTCGTAAGCGATATGGTAGGTACGGGTGGGGTCAAAATAGGGTTTAAGCTCGGGGTCGGGAACACGAACGGCTGAGTTCGAGACACCGGTTGCGCTGATGCCACACCATTTCGAATAAATGCTGCTAAACGCTTTCGCAATTCGTGTACGGTTCCGGCAGGGTCCAAATTAAATTTGCGTAGTTGCATAAAGAAATCTCTCTACTTCAATAGAAAAATCCATCCGGTGCGTATGTCGATAGAAGTCTGTGCCGTAACCGGATCGGAGGGTAACGGTGGTGGAGGTGGTACTACATTAATTTGAACAGACGGAGCCTTAGCTTCTGGTTTTTCCTTGGTTGCTTCTTCGAGTTTGTTTAGCATCAACATGCTAGCCCGCATGTGTAGGATCATTTTCTAGTTAGGGAATTATTTCGGTGTGTCTTTTCGCAGAAATAAATATTTTACGGTTTCAAAAAAAATCAAATTCGGAATTGTTGACCCTGGTTTAGCAAAATTTGAGGAGTATGAAGAAAATAATTTCCACGCATGCGCAGGAACTTTTCCTAACTTTTGTATGTAATGGCTGCCCCTAAGTCGGTAGTGAAGTACTCAATTGAAAGTTAAGTGTTCTCGTTGAAATTTCGAAAGTAAAGTGCTCTAACTTGAAAACTGGAAGTGATTCAGCTTTGTAATCTCAAAAAATTAAATCGGCTACCCCAAATTAGTCCTAAAACTGGTATCATGTCAAAATTGACTTCGCGCATGCGCAGTACAAGTTTTCGAGAAAACGGTCAATTCGGGTTGTGTCGGTCAGGCTTTCTATGGAATTCAAAACGAAATCGGTCTTCCTGTCGAAAAATATCGAAGTCACGAGATATCGCAGTAACGGCAATCCAAAATGAAAACGGGGCTCCCAGCGAAACCAAATTGACGGTCGGTGACAACTTGCGATGGAAAGCGGGGTCCCTGCTCGGGCGCCAAATTTGTAACGCCCTTTACTTACTTTTTGCGACCTCCTGTATATCGGTTTTCTCGGGCGCCACCCCTTTGATATTTACAGCAACAAAGGGGATCGCTGTTCGCCTATCGGGTAGCCTTTAGACAGTGGAGAAACGGTTGTCCAAGGTTCGGTTTAAATAATCGGAATCGGTCCCTGGTAAATGAAACACTCCGTGTAAACAAAATAATGTTCGTGTTTATCCGACAGTAAGTATAAACCTAACTTTCTTATAGCTAAACGTATCGGACAACTTATTCTAAGCGACCCAACCGCCGCCGGTACGGCGCGTACTACCGATACTAGGAAAACCTTGGGTAAATTGCGGAAAGTGGTTTCCTGTATTTTAGCGCGGTTATCAGTAAGATAATAATGTAGATATTATTTTTACGATAATTTACAAAAACGAATGGTGTTTCTATGACACCAAATACCAAAGATACGGTTTAACAACAATTAATTAGGCTTACGCTCTGTAATATAAGAAAAATTAAGTAACATCGTTACAGTACCTTGAAGACCCACTCTCCGATACTTTTTGACATATCTTTGAAGTGTCATACAATTTATGCCATAATCATCAGCCACGGGTCTAAGATGTCTTTTGTTTTCTATAACCTCCTTTACAGCAGCTAAAATCACTTCCTTTGGCGTTTCTCCTCGATTTGTTTTTTCTTATAATTTCACATCTTTTATTAGGTCTACAAAAACAATTAATACTTAAACTCAATAATAAAGTACAAAAGGGGCAGGTTGTTACAGTTTTGACATTACATTATGTAGGCTACATCACCTAGTTTAAGCATGCACTTATTGCTACTAAGAACTGCTGTTACGCCGGGCGGTGTTACCTCAGCGCCAGTGGCCAGCAGCTAGGTGCACCCATAGGGGGTTGATCTTAACCTAACTTAACCTACCAGGTAATGTGGTTCTGCTGTATGTACTGAACTTTATTTGGGAAGCCCCTTCAAAGCCCTCGCGAGTGAGATTAGCAAAAAAGCTAGTGGTTATAGGTACATGTTGAAATTTTTATTGGTACCCGTAATTACTGCAGGGAAAACTAGAGAAAAACCCTGCTTAGATGCTCTCATGGAGCAGGATCTCATGAGATAAAAGGTACATTTACACTATACAACATAGAATTTTAAAACAAAAGGTATACTAAAGTAAACGATAGAGACTCAACTCTGTGAGTCTATTTAAGTAAGCTGTAATGGCACCAAGGTACGCCGGACGAGCCGCGCGGTACCGGCTGCGGAGACATGGATGCTTCGGTGGCTTGAAATCATGTGTGTTAAGTAGTAGTTAATGTACTTTCCATTGTGCTAGTGCACTAGGCACTCTTGCACTGTCGTTGATCTTGTGTCTTGTAGTTAGTGGTATATGTTTCTTCTTGGATCTTGACGTGCGTTATTGGACTTTGATCGTTGTTGGTAGTGGAACGCCTTGGAGCCGTTAGTGATGGAGCAAGTGTTGCTTGTTTTTGCGATTTGAGCAGACGAGAGAATTGCTGTAGATACCTAGGCGAGGCTGATCGATTTGGATTATGCAGATTTCTCCGCAAGTCCAAATCGGCCACCCCAGGAAAGACCTTCACGTGATACACAGTGTTTTACCCCCTGACCCTACTTCTACACTTCTACGCATGGAGCCCATACGGCGAGCTACCCCGTGCAGTCCCTTAAAGCCTGTACACCTCCGTTTTTAGGCGGGAAACCGGCCTAGGGCATCAGCGATGCTCTCGTCCCCAGCTGTTATTTGGATCATTCTAGTTTGTTAGTGATTTATGTGATTAAAAATTTGAGAGATATTTGAAAATTTTTAGTTTAAACTTCTTGAAAATTTTTGGAGTTTTGAAATTTTTGATTTTTGGAAAAGAACGAACCTTTTAGAAATTTTGAAAAGTTTTGAGAAATTTGAAAACTTTGAAGTTTTGAAAATTTTTAAATAGAATGATATTGATATTGATATTATTTTTTGGGTTTTGAATTTTTTCTTTGTGTATTGTGTATGTGATTTAGTGTTCTGGTGGGAGTAGTAAACTTTTGTGTACTGTTCTGTTTGGGTGTGTGATTCTACTGAATAGTGTTCTTATGACTGGATTTGTATGATTGCGTACTTGTTCTAAGAATATTGTGTGTTTGCCTGCCAAGTATATGTTGATTGTGTCTATTTTGAGATCGTTGTGAATGTCTGCATTGCGAACGTACCAAGGTGCGTTCACAATTTGTCTGAGTGTTTTGTTTTGGAATGTTTGTGCATGCATGTGTGTATACAATGGCTCCATATAGAATTTTGGGCTTTATTATCTGATTATAGAGCATTAGTTTATTCTTTAGTGACATTTTACTTTTTCTGTTTATTAATGGATAAAAAGCTTGTGTGACTGCAATGCCTTCGTTTAATTTTGCTTAAATATGTTTCTGAAAAGTGAGTTTACTGTCGAGGGTTACCCCTAGATATTTAAGAGAGTTAGACCATCTTATTACTGAATTTTCTAGATGTAAATTTGGAATAGGTTTATTGCGTTTAGTTGTTATGAGCATGGCCTGGGTTTTATCTTCATTAATTTTAATATTCCAAGTTTCTGCCCATTCGTATATGGAGTCTAAGTGTTGCTGTACGTGGTTTTTGAGTCTTATGTGATTGTTGTTTATTGAGAATATGCATGTGTCATCTGAGTATATGGGGAGTTTAGTGTTTGGGTATCTAGGTATGTCTGTTGTGTATAATGTGTATAGTGTAGGCGACAGGGGAGAGCCTTGGGCGACTCCTGCCTCTATGCGCCTTGTGGTGGATAGTGCTGTGTTTATTTGTGTAGTGAAGGATCTGTGTTTGAGGAATGATGCTATGAGTTGAGTTAGTGGTGGTGGTATTTTGTGTAGTCTGTCTAGTTTGTGAATGAGTCCCTCATGCCATACTTTGTCAAAGGCTTTTTCGACGTCAAGGACTACAACTCCGGTCGATGCCCGTCTTTGTAGTCCTCTAGTCGCCTCCTGAACAAGTCTGGCTAGTTGGAGCTCGGTGTTGTGATGTTTTCTGAACCCAAATTGTTCATCTGGGATCAGATTGTTTTGTGTTATGTGTGTGTTCAATCTTTCCAACATAATCTTCTCCGTCAGCTTGCTCAGTGGTGAGAGCAAGCTAATAGGTCGCCAGTTCTGAGGAAAGATCAAATTTTTGTGTGGTTTTGGAATGAGAATGATTTTTGCTTTTTTCCAAGATTTTGGAAAGTGTTTTATGATAGTATTGTGTTTATGATGTAAATGAATTTGAGTAAGGCTGTTTCTGATAAGTTTTTTAGTGCTCTGTTTGGTATGTTGTCGTAATCGGGTGCTTTTTTCGGGTTTAATTGCGCAATAATTTGCGCAATTTCTGCGGTGTTGGTTGGTCGTGTTTCGTCGTCTTGGTGTTTGTTTTCGTAAGTTAGTATTTCTCTGTAGTTTCTCTCTATGGTTGCCTCGTGATCTATATCCTGAGCCCCATCGCCTAAGGTGAATTGCGATTCCAGCGAGTCTGCGAAGGCTTCAGCCTTCTCTTCGCTGGAATACACCATTCCTCTCAGTTCATGGATATTAGGATATGCCACTTTGTTGCGACCTTGCATCGATCTGGCAATTTTCCATAGAGAGTTGCTTTGTGGGTTGACTGTGGTGATGTATTCAGTCCATGAGTTGTTTTTGTGAGTTTTTATGTCTGTTTTGATTGTATTCGTGAGTCTGTTTGCTTGTGTGTTTAAGTCTGGGTTGTTTTTTAGTCTGGCTCGTCGTTTTAACCTGTTTCGGAGCCTTATGTTGTTTTTTATGTTTTGTGGAAGCGAGTATGATTTGTTTTGTTTTGTGTGTACAGTTTTTGTGGCTGCGTTTATGGCTGCTTGTATCTCCTCAGTGAATCTAGCAACTTCGTTGTCTAGTTCCGCTTTGGAGGCGATGTATGGTAAGTTGTGCATGTTTTGTGTTAAGTGTTCTTTGAATATGTTCCAGTGTATGAATTGTTGTATATTTGCTTGTTTGTGTTCGTGTGTGTTGTTTATTGTGATGGCAATAGGAGAATGATCTGATGAGGATAAATCCTCCAAATTGTCAATCACAACGTTTTGTGCGATGTTTTGAGTTAGTGCTATGTCTAGTATATCTGAGCGTTCGTGATGGAAGTGAGTGGGTTCGAGTGGTGCGTGTACTGTGAAGTGCAGCTCTTGCGAAGCTCTTAGCAATGTAGTGCCACCTGTATTAGTGGCCCTTCATCCCCAAGATCTCTGTTTGCAGTTAAAGTCTCCTGCTGCAAGAACTGGCAGTGTGTAATTGAAGAGTTTTGTGGTTTCGTCAAGTGTTAAGTTAAGTGTTGGTGGCTTGTATACTGAGTGAATGACAATGTCTCCGTCAGTTAAACTGACTTTGATGCTTGTCACCTCCAGTATGTCTGATTGTGGTGGTTGTATAGCGTCATGTGTGATGTTGTTTTTTACGAAAATGGCAGTGCCGCCCCCCATACGCTGTGCCCTGTCATTTCTGTAGATTGTGTAGTTTTTTATGTGTAACCTTGTTTGTGGGCGTAAGAATGTTTCCTGAACGAGTGCAATATCTATATTATTTTCAGTCAGGTAGTCTGCGAACTCGTGGAGGGGGGGCGCACTGAGTTTTGTGTAATGTTTGTGTTTGTGTTCTGCGGAACATTTAAATGGGTCGACACATCTTCTAGTTTAGATGTTAGTTTGGAAATAAGATCATGTTGTTCACATAATTTTGAAAGTAACTTACTAATTTGTTAACTCTGTTCTTGTATTAGTTGATTATTTTTACCTAGGTCTGCTTTTAAGCTCTGAATAGTCTTGCGAAACTCGAGGTTTTCCGCCTCGACGATGGACGACTCCATTTTAATGTTTTGCTTGTGTTGTGTGATGTTTGATGTAATGTGTTTATGCTTACTTGTTAGCACCTTTACGGGTGGAGATTTGTCTCGCTCTTTACTCGTCGCTCCTTGCATCGCCGTGTCCGGCGGTATCGCAGGGCAGGCTTCCCTGCCGCCTGGTCTCTTTTTGAACTTCGTCTTGTTTGTGTTGTTTTTACAAAGTGACGAGATGCATGCACTCTAGGTACGATCGTGCCGTCACTCTGTGTTGCGCTAACGCCTAAACGAATTTTTTACGCTAGCATAAGCCAACGTATGCATTTTGCTTGGACATTATCCTGAATTGTGACCTTACTCGATTGTGACAAATTTCTTGAAATTGACTGTTTTCCTAATTGTGACCATTTCCCGGATTTGACGAATATCCCGGATTTGACACACCTGGCCATGACTTCCCCGAATTTGACTATTCTCCTGATTATGACAACCTCCCGAATTTGACACCGAATTGTGACTATTGTATCTGATATTGTTTTTTTTATGGGTAGCTGAAAACTGTTATACTGTGGGTATGAGCGTTGATTAGCTATTTTTCTTGAATTTATTTCGTTACCTTTATGTTGATTCTATTGTTTGATTTTAGCGTTTACCTTTATTTGTTGATTTACTTACCTTGTTACCTATTTGATTTGATTGATTATCTATCTTTGAATTTAATTCGTTACCTTAACTTTGTTGTCTGATTTGATGATTGCCTTTATTAGTTGCTTTACTTACCTTGATAGTTACTTGCTTTGATTTTTGGTTATCTATTTTTGAATTTATTTCGTTACCTTTATCTTATTATCTGATTTTGATGATTGCTTTTTCGTTGATTTGCTTATCTTTCTTTTGACTATGATTGTTTTTTTTTGGGCCTAAGTAGACTAACCTTCGGGTTTTTTCAGTTATGCTGGCTTTTCCTGCTTAGACCATTACCTTTGAGTTTTTTTATACTTGAGCAATGTAACTTGTGTTACTTCAGATGTATCTGGATTTACTGCTCAGCGTATTAATCACTTTTCGGTCTAGAACTTTGTGACTTAACGGTTACATTACCATTTATTTGGGATATTACCTGGACTTGTTTTTTTCTCTTTGCTCTGCAGTCGGGGCAATAGATTTGTTGTAGGTAACTGGCTTGGCGCGAAACTTGATGGTTGCCTACATCAAATTGGTAAAGAATTTCTTCTGCACAGAGATACTGGTTGTGGTAAAAGCCCACAGAGTGCTGTAGTAACGCTGACCTTTCGTCGCTTACTACTGTTGTTCGCTAGAGCAGCCTTGAGAAAGCTGTTCTGCATTCACCGTTGTCCTTCTCAGTTACTTGTAATTGTAAGTAACTTACCTTGTCTTTAATTTTCTCTACTTACTTTATTACTTAGCTTTGTCGATTTTCCGACCTTTCTTGATTCTCTTTGCTCTGCAGTTGGGGCGATAGGTTTGTTGTGGGTAGCTGACTTGGCGCGAAACTTGATGGTTGCCGACATCAAATTGGAAAAGAATTCTTCTGCACCGAGATACTTGTTGTGGTAAAAGCCCACAGAGTGCTGTAGTAAGGTAGACCTTCAGCCACTTACTTCTGTTGTTAGCTAGAGCAGCTTTGAGAAAGCTGTTCTGCATTTACCGTTATTTCTATCAGTTACTTATAATTTCAGGTAACTTACCTTATCATTAGTTATCTTATTACCTTGCTTTGTGGATTTTGCTACCTTTCTTGATTATTTGCTTATCTATCTTTACTTAATTTGGAGTTCAATGGAATGGATTGTTATCTTTTAGGGGGGGTTTACTGGATTTTACTTAACTTGTCGGTTATTTTGTTGATAGGAAAATAGTTACCGATATTTCACTATGTAGTCCTCTTCTTAATTTTTTTTATTAGAAAGGCTAATTGGTGTTGGGTGCCTTTTCGGTTCCAGAACCCTTGTCGAAACCTTTGATGGCACATTTTGTGTGGAACGGGGATTCATGGGGGGTGAGAGGATGGCCCGTGATATGGATTAATAGGCATATTCACACAGTGCTGGGTGCTCACTACTGTGTTTCTCCTCAGTTTCCACATCCTCGACGTTACAAATTCTGGAGGAGAAAAAGGCAGTGCCACCATTTGGAACACCCTATATTTATTTTTGTTCATATAGGACTGCATGATGCACAATTTTCATCTTTGTAATTGTGTATCTTTTTGCCCGGTGAAGCTTACTAACTCACTATTTTTGCTTATGGTTAATGGGTATGGTTTTCTCTGGGCACTTGTCATGGGACGCGTTGGAATATCTTCAGGGAGTATTCAACACAAGGCCAGTGAACGAGGTTCGCCACACTGCATTGGACGTTACGCAACTCTGGTTAGGTAACACCGACACCGTTGGCTGAGAATAGGGGAAGACGCGCTAAATTATGGGCAAAATCGTGACACTAAAAGATGACGGCGTATAGATGGCGCTACTAGAATGCGTGCGCGAGATCTGGCTTAAGATCGATCACAGTATTGGCATTTTGCGGAGCACACGAACGTGTTGTCTGAGGAGTTTTCGTAGCGTCTTAAAATCTTGCATTAACATAGACCTAGCCTTGTTTTGGTTGCAGTTAGTACTCAAACATTATGTTGACGTTCAAAATGAATGTTTGTGTTTATCGTGGATGCAATAATACAAGAAAAAACAAGAACAATATTGTAAGTTTTTTTAAGTTTATTATGTTGAGTTTAAATTTAAAACACCGTTTTTATTTAGAGTAATATTTGACTCTATTTTTATAAATACGTATTATAATTAATTCCGATCGGATAAAAAATAGTATGTGCAACTCGTAGGAAAAGCACATTCCTGGACTCCTGTGTTGCTGGCCTCGGCTGCCCCTCGTCCAGCAATTACCACAATCGTCCAGGAATGTTTTGCTTTTCCTACGAGTTGCACAATATACTATTTTTTTAATGGGACGTAGCATTGTGAAACTTAAATAATATTTCTAGGAGTCAAAAAATTTTATTTTTTTCACGTGAGACGTTTGCGCATCTACAAGCGTATAAAAAAGTCACCTTTTTAGACAGTTGTACAAAATAGTTATTTATGCAACAAGTGCGTAAAGTTACCCTTTTGCAAGAGCCGCAAGGGAGTGTGCCAATCACATGAGTAAAAAACAATTACGCATGAGTTACATACAATACTTTCTCTACTTCCTAGAAATAAACTACATCAAAATAAAACAATTTATCTCTCGCAGTAGTGCGTAAAAAAATATATATTTAGGCACTGGTGCTTAAAAAGTAATATTTTATATTTCGTATTTTACTTTATGCACTAGTGCATACAAGTTCGCACTGTGAAGCGCGTAAAGTTAATTAGCACTTTGATGACTAGGGGCTTTTTGAATTAAGAATTCAAATCCGTTAACAATTTTCCTTCAATTGATAAGGGGCGCCATTTATGATGAATTCTGTGCTTAAAACCCCAAAACTTTTTCGCGCCTACGCGTGTTTGACTTTTGGCAAAGAGAGTCTATTATCACACCGTTTTTAAACTTATATCGAGGTATTTGCTTTAAAGTATTTAATGCATCATCATAACATGGAATATCATATTACAAGTAATGAGCCAAAAGGCAGCAGTAGGATTCTAACCTAAATGAAACAATTTGAAAGCAAATACCTTGAGTGGTTGCGTGCAGCGACAGCTATGAAGTATAACTTTTTTATCTAAAAAAGGCGGCGCAGTTAAAAGGATTTTTGTATACCTATGAAATTCCCATATAGTATGTTTCGGAAAATTGGTAACTAATCCAGTATTTACTGTGTTATAATTTGTCCCAATTTTATTTAATATGTACCGGGTGGCCAACTAAGAATGGCACTCGGCTATATCTGGAAAAGTAATTGTCGTAAAGACTTGCGGTAAAAGATTTATGAGTAAAGCTGCCAAGGGAAAATGTTGGAAATTATTTTTAAGTCTCCAAAATGGCCGTCAAGGGGCATAATAGCCATCTTAAATTTTAAAACCCGTTTTTTTTGCAAAATTTTCTTAAATTAAAGATAGTAGAATGCATTGCCATTTTAAAACAGGGATAAATTAAATTACTTTTTGTAAAACACGTTTTGCTCTAGCCCGTAAAGGAAAGTGATGGAACGTGTTCGAACATTTTCGGAAATAAATGTCAATAACTTGAAAATGGCTGGACGAAACTTAAAAACTTATAGTCGTTGAAAATGGCTTTTTTTAAGCTATCAATCGTGCCTTGCGTGGGGTGATTGCGACTTATCACCTAGCCGCTAGAGGGCGTTTTCTGACATAACCGCAAATAAGTCAGATTTTTAAAAAATAAATAAATGCAACGATGCCACTATTTTAAAACAAAAGAGAGCCAAATGAGATCCTAATACGGTAGTGAAAACCGCATTTCGATATATCTCATCTAACCTAAAATATAAGTAAAAGAAATCAGAACACGAAATAAAATCGGATTTTGGGACATTTTTTCGAAAGGAAGAACCGTTGTTATTGTCCTCATTTTAGCACAATATATAATAATTTACTGCTAAAATAGAAACATAATTTTTAAAATCTCAATAATAATTAACATTCAGTAAATATGAGTGAATTTTGCCGTTCTGTCCACACAAAATTCGAATTTTTTTAAAGAAACCAAGTAGACTAGCGGCAACAGTTAGGTATATTATCGTTGCATTGAAAATAAGCACGAAACAATGCATATCAAACACTTCTATGGGTAGAAAATTTATTTTTTACAAATAAGACCAACAAAATATCGCATACCGGCTTATATCTCAAAAACTAGCCCGCTAGAGGGTGTAACAGCCATCACTGTAAAATTAAGATTTTCGTCGTATTTTGACTGATTAACAGGTATCGAAAATATCTGGAGTTCAATTCTTACACATTTCCTGATTCTTTTTGTTCGCAGAACGAAGACTAATATTTGTTATATTTTTTAATTAAAATATTTGTTAAATAATAATATTTTTTGTCAATGGTCAAACCTACTTGAGTTAGTAAACGAATACCGTTAGCAGATATCATAAAGTCCGCGTGCATTCAATGATCAAAGTTCGAATTTCTTGAAGACCAAGCGGTTTATCGAGATCAAACAAGTAATACCTTTTTTCCTTAAAAATAACCAGTTTATTACATTCAAAATCGCGATAAAGTTTTAAAAACATCGATTCATCGTTGCCATCCCTAATTATCATTGCATTGAAACACTTCCACAAGTGGAAAATTAATTTTTTTTCAAAATACAGTCCCAAAAATATCTCATACACTGTAAAAATCTGCAATCTTAATATGATTGACATTTAGTTATCGTCATTATAATTTTTGCGATTTAGTTTTCTAAAGCATAGGTACTTGCTTTCTTTAATAGTTCGAATTTTGTGTGGACACAAGGGCAATCAATATTCATATTGAATGAATATTAATTATTATTGAGATTTTAAATATTATGTTGGTATTTTAGCAGTAAAATAATATATATTGTGGTAAAATAACGATAATTACAATTTAATAGCAACGGATCTACTGAAAAACTATCCCAAAATCCGATTTTTTTTTAGTTTTGATTTATTTACTTATGTTTTCGGTTAGGTAAGGGATATCGAGATGCGGTTTTCACTGACGTATAACCTGTTTTAAAATTTAAGATGGCTATTACGTCCCCTAACGGTCATTTTGGAAACCTAAAAATAATTTCCAACATTACATAATAATATTTTTAAATCCATTTATAAATTATTGCTAAACGAAATCAATATAAATATTATTAATTTATGTCCAGAACATATCGAAAAACAATGCTTTACAAACAAATGAAATGGGAGTGTCTGAAAAATTCAGTTGCAATATACGTAACACCAAAGATGCTCAAAATAATCCACATAGAAAAATTAGAATTTTATCAAACCAATGATTTTTTCTAAATTATTTTCATTATTATTTGCAAGCAGCGTGTGCGCTAAAATTTTGCTATTATTAAAATCAAGAAGTCTCCTGAAAAATTAAACTGATTATTTGTTTTACTGTAAATTATAGAACAGTGAAAAAAAATCGATACGTATTTTTTAATTTCCACTAAAGATGATTATTACGAGAGCTATGCCAGTTTTTAGTTTTGTATATATAGATATAATCGTTGACTGATTCTCAGCCAACGATATAATATACTAAGCATGGTGCGACGTAACAATTCATATACATGGTGACGTCATAAGCATATTTCATGGTGTTGTATCTGCCTCATTTTTCGAACTATGAAAAAAATAAAAAACATGTGCACTTATTTTTGATGGGCTATCAAAATTAGCAATAAAAATTTTAATGAAACTTCCTCATTGTGGTATTCGCTTGACCACTAATTCCGACACGTTGACAACCACTAGGTACTCGATTATTCGCCAAACAATGAAACCTTGGAATGGCCTCCAGAAGGAGCAGACTATTCTACGCGATTCTCGAATCGCACAGACGTCCCAGGCGACCACTGATAAATTTTAGGGATTTAGCTGGATAAAAAAGTCAAAACTGAAACATGCTTTACCATAAAGTAGTTATCCTCCAAGTCCAAATAATGCTAAGAAACCCTCAGGTACTTACGCTATGCTTAGGTAAATCAATCATCAACTTAGTTGACTATGTTTATTTATAAAATTTGGTAAATCCTTTATACATAATATTATTTTACTAGTTTAGTTTTATATTCTTGCATTATTTTATATACACTATCACATTTCACGTGATGTCTCACGTTTCACTTTATATTTTAGGTATTAACCTTCTGCTTAATATTTATTTATTCCAATAAAAATGTAAGTTGTTTTACAATGCTATCATGTTTTATTTATTTGGCACAACTTTATCTCTCCATGCTTCTTAATTTCAATCTTAACAAATTATAACTTTTTTTGCTTTCGAGCGACGGTAAGTGAGAAATAAGTATTGTAGTCAACCAAAAATTCGGCTGCCAGCAAAAACTTAAATAAAAAACAAATTCATATAAGTACATGCCAATTTATCTTATTAGAATTATATTTAGTTTACTTACACGGAATGTTCATTCTAATGGCATAATAATATATTAAATTATTCAGTAAAATATAACATCTTTATAAGTAAATATCGTTAAAATCCTTGGTCTTATCATAATTTTATCGGTCAATGCGAAAACTCCATACGTGCGAAAACTATTTCTTGTGAACATCCGTTGGCCGTTGCCCGAGTATCTCAGAGCGCCACGCGACTGGGTCTAATAAATGAATCAAGAATGGTATGAATTCCTTTCGCATTTCCAGGCATATGCCGCGAGGTCGCACCACCAATCAGTGGGTGAGACGTAAGGGTATCGAAAAGGAAGGTGTCACGTTTCTAGGCACGGCATTTGCGCGTCTTCCCCTATTATCAGTCAACGCCGACACCATTTTTCTACTCTGTGTTGAGCACGCCCTGAGTATCCCATCGCTGACCGTGGCATAGTGTTTGGGGTGACGTATGCCTGTTAGGTTGAATATAGGTTTATATTCTGAATTTAGGTTTATATTCTATTACTTAGTTCTGGTTGGTTCAATTTATTTTTGGCTTCTGGAAATTGTTCCAGTTATGTTATTATATCTATTAATTACACTTAATTTTCTTATTAGTTTTTTTTCAAAAAAAAAAGCTTAATGTACTAATTTAATTTGGAAATTGGTGACATTTAAATTAGCTGGTGGTCAGTAATGTTTTGGCTTATCAATTTTTTTTTATGCGATACCTTTGAAGTTACTTTAATTTGCTATAGGTTAGCTGTAGGGTACACCCGTACGTCACATAAGTGCTTTGAATTACCTATCTCAATTAATTTATTATCGTCGGTTAACTTCCTCTAAGTTTCCCTCCTTTTGAAGGAGAGGGGGAGTTGTAACAGTTCGATTTTGCCAATTTTAAAATTTCATTTATATGCCGCATTTAGGGAAAAACCTATGCTGTATTTTGCACTCATCGGTTTATTAATTCTGAATTTAATAAGTCGCTTGAAATTGCCTCTTTTCTCAATGTAAAATTACCTATATTTTAAGTATAGATTAGCTATATATTCGTATTAGCTTTTAGAATCGATTGTGATTATCTATTTTAGTTGATAAGCGATGTATGTACCTTATTATTATTAGTTAACTTGGCTTGATTTGTCGATTTATATTTTTAAAGAATTCAGTTAGCCTGCAAATACGTTGCATTTGACTTATTGAACCATAATTTAATTTCAGTTTGAATATTCTATTACCTTTTGAGAACCCTAGGTTGATGTTCCGGAGATCGTTTTTGGACCTCTGCTTCAAATATATTTCTCGTTCGGTACAGCGGACCAGTTTTTTGTAAGGTTTTTGCAAAAATAATAGGAATGGGCTAGGTATCGCGCGTTTTTCATTCTCGGTTTAGATTTTTGAAGGTTTATTATTTCTGTCAGAGCATTTCCTAGCCTTTCTGGAAGAATGTAATTTTAGCTCACTATTCGTGGCTTCCGCCGTCATTTATCATGATAATAAGCGAGAATTAAGGCATTTATTTTCTTAGAATTATTCCTTGTATCGAATCACTCGTGAGGTTTTCAGCCCATTACTACTTGTTTCGCAGTATTTAATTTAAGGCAAATTGACGGACGACGGAAAGAGTTCTTTTCTAGTTTGGCTCGCCTGGGAAACGTTTGCCAGTATAGCGAGAAATTGCACGTTTTGCGTATTGTGAAATAATACAACCCTTTTGAGGGGATATATCGTGCGTTTCTGTTTGTGTTTTGACACGACCGATTATTCGGGCTCTACAAGCTGTACTAGGTAAGCATTTTCTCTGGATTCTTTTTTCTGTGGCCTATGAAGCACTTGACCGCCATTTTGCTAAATTTTTTTATTTCCATTATTTATAGCGGCTTCCACGTTCGTCCCATAAGACCGAGACCGTCGAATCTCCTCTAATATACCCTCAAGTCCGAATCTGAGGTAAATATCGCTACCATTTTTGCCTAAATTAATGAAATTGACTGCTTATCTACCTTTTATTTTTTTTTGTGCACATAACGCCATTTGCTTTTCCCATGTGTTATCTTATCTACTCCATTTTACCTGATCCGAATTTTTATTTTAATGCAACTTTAATTTTGATCCTATGGGGAAGTTATATATTCTTTTAGGGGTGATTCATATCTATCTTTTTATATTCAAGTTGCCGGAACCGTAATATCTCTTTTATTTGCTTTATTGCACTGTAAGTCCATGGGGTTTTTTTGTCTGGGAAAATTTGTTTTATAAAGAAGATGTATTTATGCAAAGAGGGAGGGGGTCTATGATTTTTTTATTAAAGTAAGGGGGTCTATGATTTTTTTTATTAAAGTAAGGGGGCTTCATTTAATGCGTACTGGATTATTTCAGGGTCCTTCTGCTGGGCCAGAGTTTATTTGGAGGACTGCAAGTTCTTCTACTGGGCAGAAATTTACTTGATCAACCAATTCCTTCTGCTGGGCCAGTAGTTTACCTGGTGAACCAATTTCTGCTGCTGGGCTAGAACTTCTTTTGCTAAGCCAGAACTTCTTCTGCGGTGTCAGAACTTCTTCTGCTGGGTCAGAACTTCTTCGGCTAGGCCAGAACTTCTGTTAAAGAACTGCTGTGGTTCCCGCACTAGAGGCCATCGACAGAGTTCGACGACGGGATTTGGGTATATGTTTTATGTTTCATTGTGTCTTATGTTTAAACTTCGCTTACTTTTATTGATATAAATCACACATTGAATTGAGGTAGCTCATTGATTTTAATTAATTTAATTTACATTTTTCAAATTGCTTTGATTTGTTTTCTCATTTTAAAAGATAAGTGCGGGCTGGATAACTTCATTCTTTTCATTAATTTTTCATTTCATTAATTAGTCGGCAGATATAACTGCTCTGAATGTTATCTTTTTATCATATGAATCAAGCT
>JAEQML010068415.1:0-18294 GCA_016904865.1 Pissodes strobi | reverse complement strand
TTTAACCATTTATGAACAATATCCAGCCCATCCATGACACTTTGTTTTACTTCATCCCATGATTTTGCAGAGAATATAATGGCAGTGTCGTCCGCATAAGAAACAATAGTACCATTCTTGAGCTTTAGACTTGTTAAGGTATTTATGAACAATAGAAATAGGATCGGACCTAATACCGTACCCTGCGGTACACCTATTAATTTATACACTTTTTTGCTCTATCAATTTCATTTTTATAACATTCATGTATACAATTTCCAATGATTTTTTTTAGGTTATTACTATAGATTTTAAATGCTTGATTATCTTCCTCATTAAAATTTCGCAACAATTATTTTTTTTTTCATTTCATCTCTTTTTTTATGCTTAGAATTAAACCGTTTGTGATCCAAGGTTGCCGCTTTTTGAACTGTTTATAATTAATTTTTTTTTATATACTCGTGGCCGCTTTGGCTACAAATATTCGTAATCAGGATGTGTTAGTAAATGCGTATATTCCCTAACTTGGCAACGTCGCTCGAACTGTTTCAGCAAGGTAAAAACGGGTCTAGCTTAAAGTACGTTTAGGTCCGATTCCGATTGATCAGGAGTTTTAAATGGCCGCCGTTCGGAATGAATTGGTTTCTGTTTGTGTGGTCATTGTCAATGATGGATTATCGTTGGATTTCTTTGTTCTGCCAGCAGTACATACTATCACACAGCCTTAGGGACGTTTCATTGCATATTGCAGATGTTGGTAGATTTGGCGACAATCGGCTGGGGTATTTTTACGTTGGATACAGGACAGTGTAAAGCGGGCCTGTGGGCCGAGTTTTTGCTAGCTTTTTAACATTGAATTTCACGAGCTAGGTAGTCGTTTTTGACCAGACTACTTCTCTTTCTTCAGAAATCCCTCAAAGGAGGTAGGCGTCCGCCTGATAAAAAGTTTAAGAATTTTTAATTCACCCTAAGGGGGATTATACTTATTTCGGGTATAAAGTGGCATAGTTGCTGTAGTTTATGGCTTGACTGTGGATTGGTTGGTTTTTGCCTGAGTGAAGATTTTTGGTTAGTAACTTGCCAAGTGCAGTGAATTTTGGAACAAAGTACGCCGTTTCCTTCCTCGAGGAATGCCTATAGAAGAGAGTGTTTGCTCCCCAATTCGTCATTACCATCGAAAAACCCTACGTAGTTAGGTAAATAAATATACATATCTTACATTTTGTACTCATTTATTTTCTGTACAGGGGGATTTATTTTATCAGGGTATATTATAGTTTTTTAACGGGTCTCAGAAAACTGCTATATAGAGAGTGTCACTTTCGAAAACGTATTAATTCTTGCACGTATATCATGCAATATCGTCAAACAAAAGATAATTTGGGCATGGAACAGGCGTAGCATTCAAGAAGCAATATGCTGGGAAAAACAAGCGTATTGAATAATAGTTCATGATACCGTTCTCGTATCATATTGCAGTCGAACACTCATAGCTGATTCTTTGTCTTTATGGGCACCCGTATTGTATAATAGGGTTTAATGTTGTATACAGTTGTATATAATCTTTGATATTTTTTTTTCTACTTTAAAATGTGCTTATAAGAACTTGTAAAGTCGTACGTAAGCTTAGTAAATTTAGATTTAATATTAATGACATAAATGGACATGCTTTGTCCTTGCCAGGGGGTCTGAATTCTTAAAAGAGCAAACAGTGGTTATATTATTGGTCAGTTTTCTTAGTATTTTATGTCTTTGGGGGATATGATATTGGTTTAATTACGACCTTCGCATTTTGGCAAGACGACTCTCATTATTATTTTTAAATACTCTTTGAGTGGAGAGTATGCTAAAGGGGCTGCCTAAGATTGCAGTAAGAGGATGCATACTTAGCGCTAGTTCTCTTTCAGGGTTTTTTTTATTGGGAGCCAGTTTTCCTGGGAGATATTATTTTATGGCTGGAGCTATTTTCGCCTGGAGTTATTTGTATTTGGAGCTATTGTTGTTTGGAGCCAGCTTTGCTTGGAGAGTTTAAGTAGCTAACCAAGTACCTACCAGTCAATACAGTTGGTTGTGTTTCATTGGTACCGACTGTAGCCATAGAGATATGACATTACATCAAATACCACTGAGTTTATGCCTCCAAGGGGCATAGCAGTAGTCCACGTGCAAAAGGCCGTAGGTGATATCGGCGAAGACCAGTAAAGATAAGTTTAGATTATACAGTGTGTCCAAAAAAGTATGCAACATATGGGAAACTTTTTTATTATCAGTTTCTCAGAAAATGTTATTCTTGATAAAAGTTGGTGCCTGCTCTAAAACAGTAAATGAGTATTTCAAATTTTCCATATTGCTTTTAGTGTGGGTGTAAATGTCATTTTTCCAAAATCACGTCAAGAGTAAAGTACCTTAATTTATAAAGATACAGCAAAATCTTATGAGGAAAAGTTCTTCCAAATTAAAAAAGTAATCTAAATATGAAATTTGAGTTAAGTACATCAACTTTTATTTTATCTTTTTTTTTCTCGATTTTTTCTTAAACGTTACGCCACTGGAAAATGTTTTTTTCTTTTGTTATTAGTATATATGCCAAGTAACTTAAAAATTTATTTAAGATAGAAATTAGTTACATAGTTGCACAATGTTGCAGTTTTTCCAGAGATAATAGCCAGTTTAGGTATCAGTGTTTTGCAAACACATTTAAACACTTTTGATTCAAAATTGTTTTCACTCAAAATCATAAATAGACCCAACTCTTTTCATTTCATGTAAAACACTTAATAATTTATTTATCTTTTGCACCCGATGAGTAAAATATGCCCAAGTATCCTAAAAAGCCATATTAAATATTTAGTCTTGAAGAGTAGGCCATGCATTTGGAATAAAAACAAATAAATAGCAATAATTTTACTTCGCTTTGACATATGAAATTCATTATTATTGAGTCAGTCATTCCAATTGTATTTTGTAATAATTATTGTGGACAATTATCTTGGACCAAAATTGTTTAAATATGTTTGCAACACACTGATACCTAAACTGGCTTTTATCTCTGTAAAAACTGAAACATTATGCAACTATGTAACTAATGTCTACTTTAAATAAATCTTGAAGTGTCTTGGCAAGTATACTAATAACAAGAGAACAAAGCATTCACCAATGGCGTAACGTTTGAGAAAAAAATTAAGAAAAAAAAGGAAAATTAAAAATATATGTACCTAATTCAAATTTCATATTTAGATTACTTTTTTAATTTGGAAGAACTTTTTCTTATAAGATTTTGCTCTATCTTTGGAAATTAAGTTTTTACTCTTGACGCGATTTCGGAAAAATGACAATTGCGTCCGCACTAAAAGCAGTACGTAAAATTTTAAAAACTCGTTTACTGTTTTGGGGCAAGCACCAACTTTTATGAAGAATAAAATTTTCTGAAAATCCAATAATAAAGAAGTTTCCCATATGTTGCATACTTTTTTGGACACACTTGTATTTGTGATCTTTTCGGCATAACGTTAGTGGCGTGTTACTGATATTTTCACGCGTGTGGATATTTTTCAGCATATATTAGATAGCGTGTTTTAGAGTTTTTCCAGCGTTGTATCATATCGCGTGTTTTAGTTTTCTGCGTGATATTGATATAACTATACTCGGTACTGTTTCGGTGTAAGCACAGCTTACCTCTGCGAATCTAATTAACTGCTGAATCTACTAGTGTGGATCTATATTAATGCTCATATTTTTTTAAATTTATTACATTTTTTTAATCTGACAATTTGATTTATATTGTGTTAAATGATCAACATTGTCGATCTGATTTATTGACTGTTCAGTTATAATAATTTTACATAACGGTATTTCATAATCTGGATCAGTAAGGTTTATTTATGTACAATTGCAAGTCGTCTACCATGGTAAACGCGTACAAAGTTTAGTAGCTACTATTAGACGGATAACTTTTAATGACTAACATGGTGAGACGATAGATGCCTTAGGTATATTGTGATTATTGATTAATTTGTTGAACTTGGTTTGTTCTTTCGTAATCATTTGGTGTTATATTGTTACGTCCGTTATACCTAAAGCGTGCCTAATAATTGTTCGATAATTCTTTATCTAATTCACTTCTATTATAACGCAATTTTAATTCAAATTACTGTCGATATATTTATGAGCATATAGGATATTAATTTCTTTCAAATTAAGATCTTTTACCTTTTGTTATATATTTATATTATTTTGATTATTGAAAGAGATATGACAACACGTTAACGTCAAACATAACGAACGCCAATAAATTTAAACCTGCACGAACGTTACCGTCTTTTATTTGCTCTGAAATACCTCAACCAAACAAGTGTAGTTAATTTTGGATGTGAATCGCCCTTGCGTAGCGGATAATCGTCGATTTGGATCGCCCTTATGGATTCTTAAGACCGAGGATTTTCCTGTTTGGGTCTGCGGATTTGGATATTTAAAACTGGTGGCGCCCTGGGCGAGAGTAAGTAATTGACCCACTCCCACGCCGGCAAGCAAGTCGGAGCACACATGTTGCGCTCGCCGCATCCTTAAGGGTAGGTATCATCTTATTCATTATATCTTGCCAACACATTCAAAAGGGTTTTACGCGCAACAACATTCCATCTAACAATACTAGATACGAAAAAAAACTATATTGTAAAAAAACTCTAAGGCATCGTGTAGGTTTAGCTGACGCGCTGTTGCCGGATTTGCTAGAATGGCCGGAGAAGATGATAGAAAGTACAAATGTTGTCCCAAGAAGTCAATTTCAGTGATAGTCTGCATAAAATGTTTCATCTGTATTTCATGCTAGTTGCCTGGAGCGTAAAACAAATATTAAATATGTATCAAAGACCGAAATCGTATGCTGCGGCAAGCAGTTAAAAGCAGCCAATGAATATTATTGAAAGAGAGATCGACTTATTAAAAGAGGTACTTGCATGTAAGGAAGAAGTCATAAAAGATAAAAATGAGATTATAGAGAATTTGAAGGCGAAAGCCGAAATTAACTCAAGGTGAACAACAGTGAAAATCAGTTACAAAGAGCGAGCTATTCTAACGTCACAAAACAGAAGGAACCATACTCAGTAGATATTATTACGCCTAGAAAGCACCAGGGAAGTCTAATAACCAAAAAGGACATTCGGACGAATATTGAACATTGTGGGCGTAGTGTATCTAAATTCCGTCAAGCCCAAAATGGAGCTGTAGTTATTGGCTGCGAAAGTAAAGATCAGACAATTCAGCTGCAGGACAAATTAAAACAAAGTCTAGGTGATGAATATAATGTTGAAAGGCCAAATCGAAAGAAACCAAAGTTAAAAATTGTGAATATAAATAGTGAAGATATCAGTACAGAGGATGACGACCAGTCCATTACTGATCAGATCATCAGGTCAAACGAGGTAAAAGTTAAAGGAGATTTTCACATGAAGATACTTCAAAAATTTACAAATAAGTACAAGAACACAAGCTTGATTTTGGAGGCAGATCCCAGGACCCACGATTTTCTACTAAACCTCAGAAAAGTTAAGCTAGGATGGTCTCGATGTTCTGTTTTTAATAATGTTAGTATTCTCCAGTGCTACAACTGTTTTAATTTTGGACATTATGGAAAGGACTGTAACTGAGATAAAGTGTGATCTAGATGCTCTGAACATTACCAGTATTCCTACAAAGACCGTAAGTCACAGTCTCTCAAATGTGTAAATTGTGTAAAATTGTCATAAAGTCATAAATCACAGTTAGATATAGATATTGATCATTGTTGATAAAAATTGTCATTGTATGTTAAAGGTTTTATATTTGCAAAATCAAAAAATTGAGTACTTTTCTAAACACTAAGACAAAGTAAAAACGTCTGAGAGTATGGAAAATTGTGTATTTAAGTTAGCACATCTTAATCTTAGGTAAATTTTCACAGTTTTTCAGGAATTTATTAGTATAATACCAGGTGGGCGATTTTGATGTCATGGCAGTCACGGAGACCTGGTTACATGTGCATGTTGCGTCAGATCCATCTCTTATTCCCGGATATGTTTCTTCGATGCGATCGTTCCCAGGCAAGGGGAGGGGGTGTAGGATTTTACATTAAAAACATATACCATATTGTCACGATTTGTATTTTTTTTCTGTGACATCACACCTTACTTAGCGTATAGGAGAGTAACTCAGATCTAGGAACGCACTACGTCAAGTTGATAAGAGATAATAAAGGAGACACATCGATAAAAACAGTAACAAGTTTATTTACAAACAAACTTAACAACGGTTGGACTGTATACTAATAAAGGCGTGTTTAAGATTATAGATGAATTAAGAGTTTACACTATACCCAATTAATACGAAATGCATGTCTTCTCGAGGGAGGCTTAGTTCAAAGTTTTTCTAGCAAGCGACGTCACTATTTTATTAATAAAGTTTATGTGAGCGGGGTTGTCTTTTATTTAGGTATTTGTTCTGATATTTATAAGGTAAGTCTTTTAAGTTTATCACAAATTGCTAAGGCACTTGCACTACTTTTTAAAACTCCCCAAAAACTATCCCTTTACCGGAAGTTCTGATACTTCACAAATTCGACTCTCTCTTATACTTTTAGTAGCCCCTAAATGCCGTATACCTGTGCATACGTTCATCCAGGTTAGGTAAGGACCTGACAACCCTATATTTGTGCATAAGTGTTCTCAGTTATGTGGGTTATGGGATAGAACAGCCAGAAGTGAACGTAGCTGTGTACTGCCCCGCAACTAGACTGAGCGGTTTGAGAGACCTGAAAGCCTGATGAACTTGGCGTTTGCCTGCGTATTTATATGTTACAAAATGCTGATGGCTGCATCATTAAGGATTAAAGTCGCTCCCGTCGACCGCTCAAGTTGTTTATAATTAACAGTGAATGTTTATATAACATTTTTCAAGTTCAACCTTACGACAGGGTGATATTTAATTAATGCGTTTAAGTAGTTCACAATATCGAAAGACTATTTATGCCACGAGTAATTGATGGCTTTGAAAATCTTGGGATAAAAGTCAAAATTAATTGTAAAATATCAATTACTATTGGGGTGATTTATCGGACAAAAAATAATGTTTTAAACTGCACCCAAGCACTCGATGATTTTTTACCTGATATTCTACCATCTTCTGATTACATTGCTGCTTTGGGATATCTGAATATAGATTTCCTGAGGGTGAATACTTCAAACCCTGTGCTTGAATTGATGGACGCTTTTGGTTTTTCACAGGTTATTAACGAACCAACACGAATATCAAAGAGTAGTTCTTCCTTGCTGGATCCTATTTTTATGAGTAGTTTAGATATTGTTCTTTTGATGCTGACAATGTCAGTGACTTATTGCAACATTGTGGTGCCCGGCAAGAAAAATGCGCAGAAATTTATTTCTTTTCCGAGATTTCAAGCATTTTAAAGTAGATGAGTTTTTTGATGATTTGTCAAGTGTACCTTGGGACAATGTTTACTATATGCCAAAAATAGATATTAAGGTTCGAGTAAGCAAACCACCTGCACCTTGGTTGACGCCAGCTCTAAAGATGATGATGAAGGAAAGGGATAAGGCTCTTTTAGAATATAAAAAAAAAAACAATACTCCGGCGAACTGGGAGAGCTACAGAGGTTTGCGCAACTTCACTCTTTTGTCAGTTCGTAGGGAAAAAACTGGGTATTTAGTTTCTGGAAAGACAAAGAAATGAAAAAACTCTGGAAGGGGTTAAGAAATCTAAATATATGTTCAGGATAAAAAAATAGTGTGGATATTCCACCTACACTTCAAGATCCAGAATCTGTAAATAAATATTTTTTGAGTGTTTTTAATAAATCAAATAATTGTGTAGATAAAATAGCATTTTACAGTAGTTCTAAATTGAAAGACGGTTTAAGTTTTACTTTTTCAGCAGTCTCCTGAGGAAATACAGAAATATGTTACAGCATAAACTCAAATGCGGCTGGAACTGACACTGGATATGCTTAAGCTTAGTTTGCCTGCTATATTAAACCTTTTGAATCATGTTGTAAATTACTGTTTAGAGGTAGGATATTTTCCAATACAATGGAAAGAATCAATTGTTTGTCCCATTCCTAAAATTAGCAATCAATCTAGCGTTAAGGACCTGCGTCCAATTAGCTTGTTATCGGTAGTGTCGAAGGTTTTAGATAGGGCTGTGCATTCACAGATAAATGGTTTCCTCTCTGAGAACAAACTGCTGTCGGTCCACCAGTCCGGCTTTAGGGGGGGTTACAGCCAAAGACATATAAAAAAAGAGTAGACGGAGTCGGTCATTCATAAATTACCAAATGTTTGCATGCCAACATTAAAAATATTAACGTGAAGAGGGGATAAAATAATGAATGAAAAGCAATGAAGATGGCGGCCGAAGCGCGACAAAGATTTCATTTATGTACGCCCACAATGACGCGCTTGCGCCATGTTTTTCCAGGCGGCGCACCATAGGCGTAACATTTAAGGGGACACCTGTTTAAAGTCAAGGTAACATTGAAATAAGCCTGCTGTCAAGCAGAAAATAATAAGCCATTACAAAAATGAAAATGACTAGACACAAAAGAATAATTTATTAATATTGAAATATGCACATAACTAAAAAAGAATTAAGTCACAGTTCGGGAAAAAACCAATTTACGTTCAATTGATAATTGATTAGAGGATTAATAGAATAGAATAGAATAGAATGGAATATTTATTAACGCTTTGAGCATATACAAAAAAGAGCCACAAAATACTGCACAAGAACTTGCAACTATTTAACAAGTAGTAAATAAATTATTAACAATAAAAAATAAAATATATTCAGTACTATTTGTAATAATATAATTACCTAGATGGTAAACAAAAAAAGAAAATATTTAATCACCTAGATTAAAACTCACAATCAGTTAGGTCTTATAAGATTCCATATTTTTTTTTTTAATTTATTACATTTGATATTAAAGAAATCCATATTTTTTTAATTGTATTTTCGTTTGCAAATTTGATATTCGACATAATGGAGTTAGTCCTATGATATGTAACAAATGTGTGTGAATTTCTAAGAGATCTTTGTGGAAGATGGAGTCAGTACCACCAGCTGCAGTAATTCGAGAGAATTGATTATATTATTATCTATTTTAAATAGAGTACATAAATCAAAATATTGACGTCTAGAATCCAAAGTGCGAAGACTGAAAATTTGCATATTATCATCATAGTTATATTATATGTTATACCCAATTTATATGCAATAAATATCAGATTTTTTTACACTCTTTCAACGTCATTTTTACTGGTAGAATAGTATGCATAAGGAAATGACACCATATTGGAACTGCATATTTCACTACAGATCCAACAATAGCACAAAATAAATCTTGCAGCATATATTATATTGAAATCTTTCAAAGTACGAATCATAAACCTAACATTTTTAATGCACTGTTTACAGCCATCTGTATACGATCCAAAGAGTTCAATTTAGAATCAAACCAAATGCCTAAGTCCTTAACCAGGAAGATTCTTTTTAAAATAGCAGAATCGACATTATAAGTGCAATGGATAGGATTCTTTTTCCTAGTAAAATAAATTAACTCTACTTTTTTCAACATTTAAGTATAAATAATTTTCATTACACCATTCAAAAAGTTAATCGATGTCGTGCTGCAAATATTTTTGATCTTTTAAACAATTTATAATTTTATAGAATTTAAATCCGGCCGGTTTAAGATAGAGAAATTCGATTTGTATTTTTAAAGGCTATCTGATACATTTCATTGCTGCCAAAAAAATGTCAAAAAATGTAAAAAAAATTGACTGCTAATAGTACTTAAAATTTCTATGGCAGAATAGCTCCTAAAATATTAAGAGGAAAAGTGCAAACAGTAATTCTGTAACCGTTTGGGTTTTATGACATGTCAAAAATGAAAAATTGTCAGTTTTGAAAACTCCTCCATGTTGTTTTCAATGGTAATAGAACCGTCTAATATTATGAAATCATAACGTACTCAATGATACGTTTGAAGACAAGACACACCGTCCTATTTAAAACTTCCAACATGGCGCTCGTCCGCCATTTCTACCATTGCTATTTGGTACGCCTACATTTTGTAACAAAGAAATGAGCGCTTTAAAAGTTAGTAAGGTAGATACGAGGGACAATAAAGACGCGCACTGTTTTCTCATATACATGCTTTTAATATGACGATCATCATCTATTTTTGTATGCAGCAATGTGTAAAAATGATATTTATTTGCATAAGGAAATTCCAAATGTATTTTCCGTTCGCCTTTTTTACACTTCTGCAAAATTTAAAATAATAACAACAAACGTGTTTTCTTTTAGTTTTTACAACGGCAGTTTATACCTATTGTTTATATTTTTTAGTTTGCATTAAAACTAAAACAATGTTATACATTTTACACTCATAAAGTTTAAAAGTTTGATGATATATAGCTCGAAAATGAAATGTCGCCGAAAAACATGAGTTGAAAGCCGGTATCAACGTTCCAAAATATAGTTAACTACCTAAAAATTGTTAAAAAACCGTAAGCGTAAGTACAAATGCACTTTTAAAATATTTATCCTACGATCGTACGGAAAAGGATTTATTATGCTGAAAGTACTACTTTTCCGCACGATTTTTGAAATTGTGACATAATTTATATAAAATGTTCTACTAATTTGACCAACAAGCAATTTTCAAGTTGAAATTGGTCACGATTTAACAAAAAAACTATACTACAGAACATCATAAGCAGTTTAACTAGATCAACAGGAAGTACACAAAACATAGGGTAAAGAAACTCAGTGTTATCAAAATATGAAACATACATTATAGCGAAGCGTGCTGTTGGGAAAATAAGGAAGGTCACGTCGGTGAACTTGACTCGGACAATGTGCATAGGCTGCAGAGTTGAAATACCGAGTAAAAGTAAACAAAACATGACTGAAATTGATAGCTTGGTATTTAATTTTGTGTAAATCCTGTATATCCGAAAAATCACTCATTCGTCAAAAAGATAATCCTATTCCTATTATAAAATATATATAATATAAAAATTCTTCACCGCCGCACATGATGCCCAACAGAAAATTTAATAACATTTAACGATTAGTTGAAATTAATGGAGAGAAAAATAAAATCTAATCCACGCAACTCATTTATAGAATAATAAGATCTTTCTAGTAGGTAAGCCTTCGTTTTTTCACGAAATTTAGCAAACGTAGAGATGGATTTAAGATGTAGCGGGAGTGTATTGTATAACTTCTTCTAATGCTGGTTAGTTTGGGTTGTCTCTTCACTATCTCAAACTAAGCAAAACCAACCCAAACCATCAGATAGTGAAGAGACAAGCGCGCGTAGCGCGCTTGTTTTTGCGGCTATTTCGTTACTTTGGTTAATTTAGGAGTCTGGGTTAGTTTTGGTTTGTTTGGGTTAGTTTGGGTTAGTCTGGGTTGGTTTTGGTTACTTTGGGTTAGTAATGGTTAGTTTTGCTTAGTTTGAGATAGTGAAGAGACAAGCGCGAGTAGCGCGCTTATTTCCTTACTTTGGTTAATTTAAAGTTAGTTTGGGTTAGTTTTGGTTTGTTTGGATTGGCTTTGGTTAGTTTGGGGTTGTCTGGGTTGGTTTTGTTTACTTTGGGTTAGTGTTGGTTAGTTTGGATTGGTTTTGCTTAATTTGAGATAGTCAAGAGACAAGCGCGCGTAGCGCGCTTGTTTGCTCGTTTATTTCCTTACTTCGGTTAATTTAGGGTTAGTCTGGGTTTGTTTGGGTTGGCTTTGGTTAGTTTGGGTTGGTTTTGGTTACTTTGGGTTAGTGTTGGTTACTTTGGGTTAGTGTTGGTTAGTTTGGGTTAGCTGTGGTTTGACAAGCTGCTATTCTATTTTTTGAAACATTTGGGATTTTTTCAATTTTTGGCGTCAAAGGTGCTTTGCGCAGTATGTAACGTGTCACAAAACACTTCTAATACTGTCTAATACACGTTACACGAAAATAAATTGCAAAATTCGAAAAGGGTGCTAAGTAAAAATTTATCCTTTTCTAGGTCATCTACAAGGTTAATTTGGGTTAGTTTTGTCTGGTTGAGCCTCTGGAGCGAGCGAAGAACGGAATAATAGAACACTGGACTGCTGCCATATGCGCAGGTCCGAAGGTCGAAAATTTGGTATAGGTAGATGTGAGTGTTCTGAAGGTTTCATATTTTTTAGGTTAGAAATGTTACTATTTTTTAATAAAAAAGATCCTCCTTCCGCACTTTTTTTATAAAGAATTACTCTCTCTAACATAGAAAATGTTCTTATTTTTACCAAAAACTTCTTAATTTGTGTGACGCTAAAGTGTTATGAACCCAAATCCAAAATTTGGAACAAGATGTAGAAAATTTTATTTTTAATGCTCCAGACAACGTCTATGTCATGACGAAAATAACTACAATTCTTGGTATAGCAGGTGCTTGTCGACGTGAGGAGTTGATGAAGATGATGATCGAAGACATTGCAGATAAAAAAAGACATTCTGGTAATCACCATACCATCTACCAAAACGAATAAACCGAGAAAATTTGTAGTTTGCGACCCAGATAAGAACAAACCTAGCTACATAAAATTGTACAGAAAGTACGTGGCTGCGCGACTTGTGAACGCCACAAACAAACGCTTTTTTCTATTTTATAGAAACGGAAAATGCACTAATCAAAGCGTTGGTATCGAGGGGTAAATCACTGGGGAATTTTAATGTACATTTTAAGTACAAGATAAGAAATTGCAGGAGAATTTCGGGAAATTTCGAGGTATTTTGGGAATTTCGAGATATTTCGGGAAATTTTTAGGTATTTCGGGGAATTTCGAGGGAATTTTCGGGAATTCCGTGGAATTTCAAACATATAATATGCACAATATTTTATAAGATTGATATGATAAATTGAATATGACCGGATTACTAATAAAATACTGGGATTTGCTTCCATTAAAAGATGGTGTTCCCAATAATGATGCTTACGTAGCTACATCGCCAGAAACAATCGAGAGCTACTTTCAAACATCGGAGAAAGCAAATTATGCCTTCTGTATAATGGCGCACCCTTTGGATACAAATTCTCCTGCTTACTGTTTGGCAGTATTTGGAACAAATAATAAATTCAATAGCTCTGATATGTCAATGAGATGGACGAAAATGACTGCAGAGATCTCAACTTATGGAATAAAAATAATAGGTTATTCTTCTGATGGAGATACTCGACTTCTTAAGGCAATGAAAATAGAGGCAAATTCTCCAGATACAATGACCGAAGATCAGCAATGGTTTCTCATGAATGATAAAAATAACTTTTTGTGTTTTCAGGATCAAACTCATGTTTTAACCAAGTTAAGAACAAGATTTTCAAAACCCGGAATAAAGCTTCCAATGGGAAAATATATGGCAACAGTAGAGCAACCCGACACTCTTGTGAAATACAAGTCTAAAGACAAGCATCAGCTTACAAGGTCCGACATTACTTTGGAAGACAAAATGAATTTTAATTCAGCAAGGAAAATAAGTACCAAAGTTGTGCAAGAGTCACTTGGTAATAGTAATGGTACTAATATATACTTACAAATTATGTACTACTTAATTGCTACCTTCATTGATAAAGACGAAAATTTGAATAATAGAATATACAAAATTTGGTATTTAGCGTTTTTTCTGAGACTCTGACGTAAGTGGATTAAACGGGAGTCACAATACAGTTTACAAGAAAATTATGTAACGCTTAATTGCTACACTTGCTTTGAGATAAACGCTCATATTCTTGATGCAAAAATGTTCTGTCCCTGGCTCCTCAGCAGTCAGCCTTGCGAGGCGATGTTTAGATCAGCAAGGACATTAACGTCAACTTTTTCTACTGTAGTGAACTTTAGCATAAAGAATATTTTAGGAAGAATTGACCGAATATATTTTATAAGTAACGTAATAAATGACTTAAAAAACGGATATATTTCCGAGAGAAAATGCAAAACAATTATACTGTTAATGAAAACATTATCAAAAATGTGGACATAAAGAAAATAGTAAAGGCTGCTTTAAAAGATGCAAGAAATTTATAAATGGAAATAACAGAAGAAGACTGTCATTCATTAGATATTAAATAAAGTAAGAATATAAACAATTCTGGAAACTTAGATATCGATCTCGACTTAGACCTCCACTCAGACAAACTAACAGATTTTGAAATGGATGCCGAAATTTCAAGTCACCAAGAAGAACCTGAAAATAGTTTGCAAACACAGATTTTCGATAACGATTTTATTTTGGATAGTGAACAAGTCTAAAATTATGTAGAAGATGCTACTAATTTAAAAGATTTTTCACACAAAAATATAAAAATAACATAATATAGTCCTTTTCTTCTTCTGAATGTACCTATCCGTTGCGGATGTTGGCGACAAGCAAGGCAATTTGAATCTTACTGACTGCTGTTCTAAACAGTCCTCATGTTGGCAGGGAAAATCAAGTTCAACCAGGAGATTCTACGCCTTCCAGGTCCTCTTCTGCCAGAAACCTTTCCCTGGAGTATCAACTGAAGTAGACCCTTCTTTTTTGGTTTCTCTGTATGTGTCCGAAATATTCTAACTTTCTTGTTTTAATTATGTCTATTATTTCGGGCTCTTTTTGAAGCATTTTCAGAACTGACTTATCGGAAACGTGATCAACCCAAGAAATTCTAAGAATTCTTCTGTATAGCCACATGTCAAATGCTTCAATTTTCCTTGTGGACGCTTCGGTCAACGTCCAAGACACGGCACCATACAGGAGCACAGACCAGACATAGCATTTAAGCAGTCTTAGTTTGGTGTGTAAATTAAGGTCTCTGCTCTTGAATAAATTCCTCATTTTAACAAAAGTGGCTCTTGCTTTTTCTATGCGGCACTTTACCTCTACAGAGTAATCCCATTACTCATTAATTGTAGTACCTAAATATGTGTAATTAGTAACTCTTTCAATTTTCTTAGCATTAATTACCAGTTGGGCTGTATGTCATGTTTACCAATTACCATGAACTTGGTTTTCTTGACATTAAGAGATAATCCGTAATCAGAGCTAGCGTCAACGTCACGATTCATTAATTCCTGGAGACCCTGCAGAGAATCAGCGAAGACAACGGTATCATCCGCGTAACGTATATTGTTTAGTCTCTGTCCATTAATCAATACTCCAGCGTCCGTATTATCTAGTGCTGTGTTAAATATATGCTCCGAGTACATGTTAAGCAGAGTAGGAGATAAAACACATCCCTGTCTAACACGGGAATGTTAGACAGGGAAAGTTATTTTAGTCCTTTTATAAAAATCAATTTACCGCAAAATAAAACTGCTATATTAAGAAATCAAGTTATTGTTGGTTACTTAGTGACAACAACGGACAAGTTAGCAGCGACAGACTAAAAAAGATTATAATTTCAGAGAAAAAAAATGGGCGCAAAACTCGGCGCACAACTGTTGAAAATAAGCTAGACAAAAACCAAACCCCGAGAAAAAAGTTGAAGCAAAAATTCTCGCAAAAATCAAAAAAATTACAATTCTGGAGACGATACCGTAAATGATACGGAGGACGAAACGGATAATAATTATAAACATAATTTACGACGGCTCAACGGACACAAATATTTTCAGTTAGAAACAGAGAAAGATGCAGTCGAGGACACAGTGAAAATATATAAGAAATCCTCGGATCGAGCCTTGAACGAATCAGTAGTAGCCTCGGTAGTTGCAGAGGTGAAGACTCTGTATATTGACTGTGAATGGTACTATGCAGTTTTTTATATGGAAGATTGGTTTATCGGAAAGGTGTTAGAAACAGTTAGAGATAAATTTAAAATGATATTCTTAAAGAGAGAAAATAATGAATTTTTATGGCCCGAGAAAGAGGACATTGCTAAAGTGGAGCAAAAGTATATTTTTTTGGGTTCCGACCGAGATTCCGACCCATTTCAGTTAAAACGGGTTGATTTTTTAAATATTAGTAGAAAATATAGCGATATAAGAAACAGTTTATAAAAATGTTATATCCGAGGTTATATCTTGTAAAATAGTTATTTGTGTATTTAGAGCGCAAAGTAACGGATTGCCGCTTGAGAAAGAATGTTACTGTCATCTTTCGAAAACGGCAATCTTACTTTGCGCTCGAAAAACACACAGAACTTTTTCTACAGCCGCATTTTTTTAAATTAAATGCACATTTTTCACTATACTTATTCTGAAATTTGCAAATGACGGTCAGTTTTGACATTATGTTCGGGCTTCGGGCATATTTAGAACAGGATTGCCAGCAACAAACTGTAACAAACGCACGACTGTCATTTATTTATCTTCGGTTTCCATGACCATTCAGCACACTAGACGGAAAAAGTGAGAATTTCCTTTTCCATGTTCGCGCTAGAGCGCAAAATAAGGATCCACGGCATTCGTCAATTTTGCGATTTCACTTCAATTTAGTATTTAGATATTTTGCGCGCGGCTGTAGAAAAAAATATTTTGCGTTATGTTATTGTTAAGCTGTATATGATGTGATGTGCTCCAGAATGCGTGTCCTAAAAGAAAAGCCTGACTTTTTAGTTATTACGATTTTTTCTTGGTTTCTTAAAGTTGGAGATTATTCATAAGAATGTCTTCTGCAAAAAAAATTGTGATGAGTTTTTCTTTCTTTGTTATATCCTCGGTTATATCTCATTTAAGAATATTTTGCGTTATTTTTTTTAATAAGCATTATTATTATAGATATGCGTACTTAATTGTTTAGCATCTTAAACGACAATTTTTGACTCACTTCTTAAACCTATTAAGATATTTGGTAAATTTTCGCCTAAGTTTGTATAAGAATAAATTTTTTATTTTTATTTTTAGCATTTAAACTAAAAAGAGTCAAAGGCATCTATTTTATATTAGTTCAGTTTTATTCGAGGTTTTATTTCTTGCCAAAGAACATTCTGTGTTGTTGACATGTAAGTTTGTTTTCTTTTTAATTTGACATAAATAAAAGTTTAATTAACATTTTTGTATTTCATTAATTTTTCAGAGAATTTCTCTGTCTCCATACATATTTTAAATAAGAGTATTTAACAAAACGGTATACTGCACTAGGTAGTTATTGTATTTTATCCAACTATTATTCAGTTAGAGAAAGTATTCACAGATATACTTATTCACGTTTAAGTGTTGTGACGTCATAAAAAGAATATAATTTTCAAGGAGAATTTCAAGAGAACTTTGGGGAATTGCGGGAAATTGCAAACAACTTAAAGGAATTTCAAGGATATTTTGAAAGTTTAGGGGTATGTCGAGGAAGTTCAAAGAATTTTGGGGAATTTTTCATAAAAAAGGAATTTCAGTGTACACATTTTGTTAGTGATTTACCCCTCGGTTGGTATCAATACATTTGCTAAAATCCCGTCTAACATTGCTGGGTACCTAAACTTGAAAAATCCAGAAATGTACACGGGCCACTGTTTTCGAAGATCCTCAGCAACCTTGTTGGCAAATTCTAGAACCAATATCACTAATATTAAAAGGCATGGAGAATGGAAGTCAACCAGTGTAGCCGAATCCTATATTGAAGATTCCCTAACGAATAAAAGCAAACTTGCCGAGAATATCTTAAAAACGTCTTCGAGAATAACCATGGATTCAGTTTTGTCAGAAAGTACAATGGAAAATGTAATACCCAGTTGCTCTGCTTAAAGTCAATTCCAAATACAACGTTGGGTAGAATGTGCATCCGAAGGACATTAGCAAACAAACATCATATTCAAGTAAAAACCAACGAAGTTCTTCACGACATGGCATCTGCAATAAATCTACAGTATGCTACAAATACCAATTGCACGTCTAATTTTAATATTTATCGCTAATTTGTTTTTTGTTATCCTACAAAAATTTATATAAAGCATTTATAAAATCCATGTTTAACTTTAATATGTTTAATTTCTTCTCAGTTCTCTATTCTCTTAGTCCAAAATAAACATTTTTTGTAATATTTGTCTGTGTTACTGTTTATAATTCTATAAAAAAAATCGTGCTGAAAAGATACTTTTCAGAACTATTAGCACTGAAAAGTAACTTTTCCGCACGATTTGTTAAATTAATGAATATCTTATCTAAAACACTCAATAAGGTGAAATACTCAAGAAGCTCAATAATTTTTGTCATTACAGTATATTATTATTTACCTCAAACCTAATGGGCGTTTATCAAAGAACTACAGTGTGTCCACGGATTGAGGCCCAGTTTTTTACGTGCCTGTTAGTATTACCAAGAAGAAATTTC
>MU194660.1:0-10263 GCA_016904865.1 Pissodes strobi | reverse complement strand
TAAATCAAATATTAGTCATTAATGAAGTAACAAATTGTAATAAACTCTCTTCAGTTTAAAATCAAACCCATTTTTTTCATTAAAAAGAAACAAAACTTTAAATAACTTTAAATTTAAACCAAGCAGTCATTAATGGAGAAACAAATTGTAATAAACTCTCTTGAGTTAAAAATCAAACGCATTTTTTTCTTTAAAGAAAAACAAAACTTTAAATAACTTTAAATTTAAACTAAGCAGTTATAACAAAGTTGCAAATTGTAATGAAATTTCCTAAGATAAAACTCAACTTATTTTTTATTGTGGAAAAATACAACTTTAAATAACTTTAAATTTAAATCAAATATTAGTCATTAATGAAGTAACAAATTGTAATAAACTCCCTTCAGTTTAAAATCGAACGCTTTTTTTTTTTTCATTGAAGAAAAACAAAACTCTAAATAACTTTAAATTTAAACCAAGCAGTTGGTAACAAAGTTGTAAATGTAATAAAATTTTCTAAAATAAAACTCAACCTAATTTTAAATTTAAAACAAGTAGTAGTTATTAACGAAGTAAGAAGTTTTTCCTCCTTTAAAGAAAAACACAACTTTAAATAGCTTTAAATTTAGAACTAGTAGTTATTAACGAAGTAACAAGTTATAATAATATCTCTTTAGTTTTAAAATAAAACCCATTTTTTTTCTTTAAAGAAAAACAACACTTTCTTTACCTTAATTTTCAAGTTAAACCAATTAGTAGTTATTAACAAAAAGACTAATTATAATAAAATCTCCTGAATTTAAAATAAAAATCAACGTTTTTTTAACTAAAAGAAACAAAACTTTAAATTTAAGCTAATGAGTAGTTATTAATGAGGTTCTCAATTGTAATAAAATGTCTAGTTTAAAATAAAACTCAAGATTTTTTTTCAAAACTTTAAATAACCTTAAATTTAAACTAAGCAATTATTAACTAAGTTGCAAATTGTAATAAAACTCCTATTGTAGAAAAATACAATTTAAAATAACTTTAAATTTAAATCAAAATATTAGTCAATAATGAAGTAACAAATTATAATAAACTCCCTTCAGTATAAAATCAAACGCATTTTTTTTCATTAAAGAAAAACAAAACTCTAAATAACTTTAAATTTAAACTAAGCAGTTATAACAAAGTGGCATATTGTAATAACATTTCCTAAGATAAAACTCAATTTATTTTTTATTGTGGAAAAATACAACTTTAAATATCTTTAAATTTAAATAAAATATTAGTCATTAATGAAGTAACAAATTGTAATAACCTCCCTTCAGTTTAAAATCAAACGCATCTTTATTTTCATTAAAGAAAAACAAAACTATAAATAACTTTAAATTTAAACCAAGCAGTTAGTAACAAAGTTGTAAATGTAATAAAATTATCTAAAATAAAACTCAACCTAATTTTAAATTTAAAACAAGTAGTATTTATTAACGAAGTAAGAAGTTTTTCCTCCATTAAAGAAAAACACAACTTTAAATAACTTTAAATTTAAAACTAGTAGTTATTAACGAAGTAACAAGTTATAATAAAATCTCTTTAGTTTTAAAATAAAACCCATTTTTTTTTCTTTAATGAAAAACAACATTTTCTTTTACTTTAATTTTCAAGTTAAACCAATTAGTAGTTATTAACAAAAAGACTAATTATAATAAAATCTCCTGAATTTAAAATAAAAATCAACGTTTTTTTTTTCACTAAAAGAAACAAAACTTTAAATTTAAACTAAGTAGTAGTTATTAATGAGGTTCTCAATTGAAATAAAATATCTAGAGTTTAAAATAAAACTCAAGATTTTTTTCAAAACTTTAAATAACCTTAAATTTAAACTAAGCAATTATTAACTAAGTTGCAAATTGTAATAAAACTTCTATTGTAGAAAAATACAACTTTAAATAACTTTAAATATAAATCAAATATTATTCATTAATGAAGTAACAAATTGTAATAAACTCCCTGCAGTTTAAAATCGAACGCATTTTTTTTCATTAAAGAAAAACAAAACTAAATAACTTTAAATTTAATTTAAGCAGTTATTAACAAAGTTGCAAATTGTAATAAAATTCCCTAAGATAAAATTCAATGTTCTTTTCTATTGTGGAAAAATACAACTTTAAATAACTTTAAATTTAAATCAAATATTAGTCATTAATGAAGTAACAAATTGTAATAATCTCCCTTCAGTTTAAAATCAAACGCATTTTTTTTTTCATTGAAGAAAAATAAAACTTTAAATAACTTTAAATTTAAACAAAGCAGTTATTAACAAAGTTGCAAATTGTAACAAAATTTGCTAAAATAAAACTTGAAGACACACAGCTTTAAATAATTTTAAATTTAAAACAAATAGTAGTTATTAACGAAGAAACAAGTTATAATAAAATCTTTAGTTTTAAAATAAAACCTATTTTTTTTCTTTAAAGGAAAACAACACTTTATCTTATTTTAATTCTCAATTTAAACCAATTAGTAGTTATTAACAAAAAGGCCAATTATAATTAAATCTCCTGAATTTAAAATTAAAATTAAACTTTTTCTTTCACTAAAAGAAACAAAACTTTAAATTTAAACTAAGTAGTAGTTATTAATGAGATTCTATAAAATGTCTAGAGTTTAAAATAAAACTCAATTTTTTTTTTCAAAACTTTAAATAATCTTAAGTTTAAACCAAGCAGTCATTAACTAAGTTGCAAATTGTAATAAAATTTCCTAAAATAAAACTTCTATTGTATAAAAATACAACTTTAAATAACTTTAAATTTAAATAAAATATTAGTCATTAATGAAGTAACAAATTGTAATAAACTCCCTTCAGTTTAACATCAAACGTATTTTTTTTTCATTAAAGAAAAACAAAACTTTAAATAACTTTAAATTTAAACCAAGCAGTTATTATCAAAGTTGCAAATTGTAATAAAATTTCCTAAAATAAAACTCAACGTTTTTTTCTATTGCAGCAAAATACAACTTTAAATAACTTTAAATTTAAATCAAATACTAGTCATTAATGAAATAACAAATTGTAATCAACTTCCTTTTGTTCAAAATCTAACGCAATTTTAATTTTTTTTTCATTAAGAGAAAACAAAATTTTAAATAACTTTACATTTCAACTAAGCAGTTATTAACAAAGTTGCAAATGTAATAAAATTTTCTAAAATAAAACTCAACGTTTTTCTTCTATTAAAGAAAATCACAACTTTAAATAATTTTAAATTTAAAACAAGTAGTACTTATTAACGAAGTAAGAAGGTATAATAAAATCTCTTTAGTTTTAAAATAAAACCTACTTTTTTTCTGTAATGAAAAACAACACTTTATTTTATTTTAATTCTCAATTTAAACCAATTAGTAGTTATTAGCAAAAAGGCTAAATATAATAAAATCTCCTGATTTAAAATAAAAACAACGTTTGCTTTTTCACTAAAAGAAACAAAACTTTAAATTTAAGCTAAGTAGTAGTTATTAATGAGGTTCTCAATTGTAATAAAATGTCTAGAGGTTAAATTAACACTAAACATTTTTTTTCAAAACTGTAAATAACCTTAAATTTAAACCAAGCAGTCATTAACTAAATTAAAAATTTTAATAAAATATTCTAAAATGAAACTCTTCTATTGTAGAAACATATAACTTTAAATAACTTTAAATTTAAATTAAATATTAGTCATTAATGAAGTAACAAATTGTCATAAAGTCCCTCCAGTTTAAAATCAAACGCATTTTTTTTCATTAAAGGGAAACAAAACTTTAAATAACTTTAAATTTAAACTAAGCAGTTATTAACAAAGTTGCAAATGTAATAAAATTTTCTAAAATAAAACAACGTTTTTCTTCCATTGAAGAACAACTTTAAATAATTTTAAATTTAAACCAAATAGTAGTTATTAACAAAAAGGCTAATTATAACAAAATCTCCTGAATTTAAAATAAAAATCATCAATTCACTGAAAGAAACAAAACATTAAATTTGTTTAACTTTAAACATAAACTAAGTGGTAGTTATTAATGAGGTTTTCAATTGTAATAAGATCTCTAGAGTTTAAGATAAAACTTAACGTTTGTTTGGCCATTAAAGAATAACAAAACTTTAAATAACTTTAACTTTAAATATAAAACAAGTAATAGGTATTTTCGAAGATGCAAATTATAATAAAATATCCTGAGTTTAATAAAACTCATCATTTTTTTTATTGATTAAAGTGAAACAAATGAGTGGCCAGCGCGATGCTCTGATCTAACATATTTGGATTTTTTTGTGGAAATATTTAAAACAAAGATTTGATGCAAGAGAACCAGAGATGGTAAATAATAACCTATGAATGCCAACATATTGACCCTGGCGTTCTTGAAAATGTCCGAGATGAAGAAACACCGTACCAAGTACTTACTAACCAAGATATTTCCTACTCACATAAAAATCGTTTTTTTTTTTCAAAAGCAGAGAAACTAAAGGAAGAAATTCTTTTAATTATTATACATTTTTATTAGACTCTTATGACATTCTTAAACAACGTTAAATGATTTTAGGCACTTCATTTGCATAATACAGTCCTACGCCACTATACTATATTAGCCGCTTCTGATTGGTGGGTTGGCGGCACTTTAGAGTACTGTTAACTCTTCACGCATGGCCCTCCGCTCGCTTCGCTCGCCCAGGGCGCAACCAGACAAAATTGACTGAAACTAACCAAAAGTTACAAAAAGAAACAAACATAACCTTAAAAAAATGAACAAAACATGTCTTGCCTTCGACGGAAACTGCACGCGGGACGTCTACATTCCAGAATCTGACCACTAAACTAACTAGACCTGGTGGAACAAACTGACTGGACCATAGATAAACTGAAAGTGACGTTATTCCACCAATCAGAAGCGGCTAATTGCGTAAGACTGTAAAGCATCTTAAAATGCACTTCATTTACTCAATTACAATTTGGACCTATACCGTTTTTCGCGGACCGCCAATTTATTTAAAACGGCTGCCGATACTACTTTTCTCCAACCCAAACTAAATCGTCAAAATAATCAAAATTGTTAATATTCTTATTGAAAAAGCCACCATTTTGATTTGAGTCTGAATAGGGTCACACAACCTTCAAAAAGTTCAAAACCCTTTTTGGATTCAAGATGGCACCCATGCGCCATCCATTTTGACAATTAGAACTGTCGTTTTTGCGTCAAGAGGTAGTTTACCTTCCCTTATTTTATAAATAAGAAATTAGCGGGTCAAATTTAGCTATCGTGCAAGTGCCAGCCGTATGCCGCGGACCAAGCAAACAAACATCGAATCTTGATATCTTGTGTTGTAATTAATTAAAAATCCATCTTTAAATTAATGACCTTGTTGCTTATTCATGTCCAGCAGTTTAATTATGGCATTAATTGTCCGAGAAAAAACTCTGAAAAAATTGTTGTTTTGCAACATCCTACATAAGATAACTTTATCCAATACATAACAACGATAATCATAATTCAAATGCAAATTTCACGCATCTTCCCTGACAGCATTGCCCCGGAAAAAAATTCATTCAGGAATTCTCTTTAGAAGAACCTACCAAATTCCGATACGAAACAGGTCCGAACAAGCGGTCGCGGTTGACGTATTCGCCGACCGTCCAATCTCGAAAGACCTATTATTGCAATAAAACAGTTCTTTTCGGAAACCTCCGTCAAGGGAGCCGATCCGCTTTTTGCCGCAATAAATAAATGATCGATTTCGATTATGTAAATGTCGAAATTGCTGAAATACCTTGCAACTAACTGTATATCGTCTGGCCTTGCGTCTATTTTACGAATTGAAGAGCGAACGTCATACATAAATCATGAACGTCGTCAGGATCGTATAGATGTTTTCGTTCGTGACATCGAGGAGACATTTTGCATCGGATGAGCAACCGGTGTTGTCCACAACCCAATGTCGATAGAATTTTTTGTATGCCATAAGAATTTGCTTTCAAAAAAATTGAAAAACTTACCTTTCTTCTTGTAATCAAGCTCTTGATTTCAAAAATATAAACATAGTTTACATGTCATGGTCTTCGGGTGTTTTGCCGGGTGTTTTAAGTGCGTGGCAACAGTGTTTTGTGATCTATCTAAAGCCTTCGACGGTGTGAGTCATCGAATACTGTTGCTGAAACTTCATTTCTACGGATTTCGTGCAGTTTCTTGCGATTGGTTTCAATTCAACTTGTCAGATATTATATTGGAAAAATTCAATATTAGGATGGGACTATATTTCGATAACCGCAACTAACCAAAATAGCAAAACAAATTTAAGCTTGCCGAAGCAATGTTAACACAAATTAACTGAAATAATAGAGTTGATAGTGTGAGTCATGGTCATGATTAGTTCAATTGGCTCGTAATTCTTTTGAAGGTAGTTTTGCAGTGTTTTGTTTTCTATTCTTTTTGGCTACTTTAGGTTAGGTTTAATTAGCTTTCTTATGTTTAGTTAAGTGAATTGCTGGATTCATATTATATATTTTCCGCTAAATTACTCTTTTCTTGATCAAAATAATAATTAATTAAGCTCTATGACCTGAATGTCCCTTTTATTTATTTCGCGTTGTTCTATAACTCATTAGGTAATTGCGCGGAGACTAAACGGGGCACTAAATCATCTTCCTGAACATGCCGACCGCCGCGGCGCGGCGGCGGCGTCTGCGACGGAAAAATACACGTTATTATTCATTCGATTTTGAAAAGTCGATCCGGATCCAGTCTCGTGCGATGGAAACCCACACGGTTAAGCTTTTATAGTACGGAGTTGTTTTTCTGGAAAAGAAAACGTTTTAAAAGAGACGATTGAGCGGCGTCTAGCAAAGAGCGGACGGTAGCCAAATGATTCAAGGCGCCGGTGTTGCCGACCGTCTCATAGTTTAGCTGAAAAAAGAATTTATTAGCTATTGATCATTATTATCCGAAACGTCGTGAAGATAAAGAATTTCAAGACGAACTGATTGACACCCGGAATATTATTTATATATATATACTAGCTGACCCGGCGAACTTCGTACCGCCTAAGAGCCAATGAATGTCGTGTCAACTTTTAGCTAAACTTAATTTATTATTTTATTAACGTAAAAAAAAAGAATACAAAGCATTTATTATGTTCAGTGGTTTATTAGGATAATATATTTAAAGAAAATAAAAATTCAATAAAAGTTCAAAAATCAAGTATTTCAATGGCGTATCAGCAAGACATTTGCTATACTGCAGCTATGTATATTGATGTATGGGTTGACTCAGGTTGATTAGCTTCACTGAAGCACATTGTGATATACGACATTTTTCGTTTTATTATAATGCGCATTTATTATTAGTTTATTAGGATAATATATTTAAAGATAACAAAAATTCAATAAAAGTTCAAATAATATAAAGTATTTCAATGGCGTGTCAGCAAGACATTTGCTTTATTGTAGCTATGTATATTGCTGCATTGGTTGACTCGGATTGATTCTCTTCACTGAAGCACATTGTGATATACGACATTTTTCGTTTTATTCTCAGGCGCAAGAACAAATAAAGCGGATGGTTTGCCGACACGTGAATGCCACGTACAATTGACCATGAGAAAAACATGCACATTCTAGATTCAGACCACAAACACTCAAGGATTGAATTCGTTTAAACTCAAAGGGCACACTATATATCGGTTGAGGATCGATCATCCTCGCAATGAGAACTTCCTCATCTTTGAATTTTCCTTTGAGTATCGTCGCTTGAATCACATTGATCATCAGTTTTCTTCTTACCAAACGCGTTCCATTGAATAGTTTTGATTGATTTAGATTTTGAAGCATGATGACTACCGAGTCAACCTTCAGTTGTAAATTGTGCGGTGGTAAGCCAGGCACATCCAAGGAGTTTAAAAATTCAGTTGTATAGATGGTGGCTTCGTCTTAGTTTCTTACACAGTCAATAGATTTGAATGAATGCAGAGTATCAACGATTTAATTCTGAATTACGAAGTTTATGTCATTCACATTTTTGTTCTTAGTCGCCAAAATTGCTCGCTCACTCATCCATTTGTTATTTTTGAGGTTAGCAATGATATTCGGAAATACTTTGTTGATGAGCTCGTCTTTCGATGAGACGAAATTACAAAAATTCGGAGGAAATGAAATTAATCCGCTCGATTCGTCGACAGGAACACGACCATTACCGATAGTCAGCAATTGTTTTGAGAAATCTTCAGCAGATGGATCGTTTAGCAATGCAACTCTCATGTTTGCCGCCAGCTGAAGTTTATTCACATAGCGCCACAGATTTGATGATTTGAGGCAAGCGTTTATTTCATCGGCAGCAGTCGATTTTGGAATGACTGTCAATGTTTGGCGGAAATCGTCAGACAATAAAATCATTGCGCTTCCAAATCATATCGAGTCATTGCGCAGATCTTTCAATGTTCAGTCAAGTGCTTCCAGTGCGCGTTTGTGCGCCATTGTGCATTCGTCCCAGATGATGATTTTAGATGCTACAGAACTTTGGCCATGAGTGTTTCGCAATGTTACATGTCGGTTGTTCATTAGTTTGAACGTTTAACGGCAATTTTAAGGCTGAATGAGCTGTACGGCATCCTTCTAACAATGTGGCCGCTATTCAAGAAGAACAAACTGCTACCTCAATGTCAGATCTCGCACAAACAGTGGCCAAAATCAATGAAATGAGGAATGTCTTCCCAGTTCCACCGGGGGTATCCAGAAAAAATAAACCACCATTTCCATCATCAATTGCCTTCATTAATGTATTATAGACTTCCTTCTGTTGAAGGTTCAACAGGGGTACATTCGTTTGAACTGACTGGTATAATTCCTGTCGATCATATTAACGTTCACGTTCCAATTCTCCAATAAATGCGTCATTCATTCCACGATCTGGTGCTGGCATTTCTAACCTGACTAACAAACTGCCGCACATGAGGTAACACATGTCTTCGATCAAGAGCAAAGTCTGGTTATTCTGGAATTCGATGTATAATGTCTTCTGACATGTTATCCTTGTATTTGTTCCACAGGTCTCGTGGATTCGATGGGAAGCATGTCGAAATGTGATTGCAAATAATGTGCGTATCTGACTTGAAGTTGCAGAGATAATTGCTTCAGCGATTTTCATGTCCCAATCAGCATCGTTTTCAAGCAAATTTAACTCTTGACATGCAGTACGAAATGTTGGGCACACTATACCATTAACAGTTTGGAAAGAATGAAATAATGTTGGCCCACGAAGATTCACCAGCGACAACCGCAAATAGAAGCATTCATCATTCTTCCGATGAACAGTGTAAATACCACCAAGAGCATCAGTAGAACACATATCCGGATGACCTGGAACCGCATCGTCTTGCTTTCGACGTTGAAATTTCTTCGATGAAGCGTTCCAAGTGCAATAACGTGGCATCTCCTAGTAAAGCAACGTTCGCGCAAACGGATCGCTTTGGCAGATCTCAATGAAACTGGTGAATGTTGTCGCTGTAGGAGCTTAAGCACGTTGAGCAACATTCGACGCGGTGAAATATACTCGTTGATCATTCTCCAGATGCACCGCTAAATGTACAACAGTGTGATGACGTCCGTGGATAGGGAATAAGAATATACGCCAAATCGCCTCATTGCAGTTCACATATCGACCAACTTGATAGCACGTAATTTCATCGTTGGTATTGGAGGTTTGGATGCCAAAAACCGCCATATCGCTGCGTTTTGTTACATTTTTGCAGATGTATTTGATGAACTTCACCGAATTGCAATACTCAATATTGTTGATTTACTATCGATGTTTAAGCAACACTAAGTACGGATGACTGATCGATCGAATGATCTGGAATGATTGATACCAATCGATTTGACAGTTGTCATTTATTCTCTATAATTTTTTATATTTTTCTATGTATTTCAATATCTCTCTAGATTTGAATATGCTACTTTCCCACTATTTTCCGTTGAATTTCTATCCTATAATGTGTAGTATGTCACTGATTTGCAGTGGACATCAAATATTACTAAAAAATTATAATCGTGCATGACATGAGCTGTCAATTGGGGAGGATGACGGAGTTCGAAGCCTAATTTAGAACTAATTTTGTGTATAATTTTTCATCCGAGAATTTTTCCGATATTTTAATAGTTAATAGTAGGGGCGGAGACAAATTCAACAAACCAAAGATCATAAAAATCGGTATTCAGCCGTTATTGAGTTATAAGTGGTGTAACTAACCCGACTTTGTTTTATGTATATAGA
>JAEQML010068412.1:0-18299 GCA_016904865.1 Pissodes strobi | reverse complement strand
TAACAAAGTAGTGCTAAACAAAACTTAAAACGGTTAATTGGGTTTCGAGGTACGCTGCTAAAGTTTGGATTTTAGCCATAAATTTCGCATTACGAATAATTTAGCTTTCTGCTATAGTCGACCAATTAAGTTAATTTAAGGTTGTAATATAATTAAAATTTCCTAGATTTTGCTAAATCTCGGCTTGGTAAAACCACGATCATTTATTGGGAATTATCTGCTTTCGCAGATAATAAGATATTATTTCATATAGATCAAAATTGGAAGTAAGTGATGTAATATTGGAAAATGTGTACATTTTACAAATAGCTATTGAAATTAATGTTATTTTAATACTTCAACTATTTTTCTACCCACTTCGGATGTTTCGGGAGACGTTAACACCTTTAGCTCAATCCATGTTGTTCCAGATGCTTAACTTCGCCCGACTCTTTACGGATCATAATTTTGTTGAAAACAACAGAAAATAAATAAATTGTTATAAAAAACGTGTTCCAAGGTGACCACAAGTCTCCCATATTTGGTTCACTAAAAACAAGTGAGTAAAGGCTATGTATAGAAAACTGGTAGAAAGTTAATATTTATAGAAACATTTTTACTAGAGTTTCTACTATAAATATTTGTTTTTGCTTCATTTATTTTATAATAGTGAAACATAAAAATGTCCGCATGGAGCAAACTTGATATAGAATAGATTAAGAGCAGATTTGGGTTTAAAAGAGAAGTGCAAGATCTATTCCTACACAGCATAAGTGAAACTTCATCCGCACAGATCAGAAATGGAGAATAGCTTGCAGGCCTGTACGATGTATTAGGTATATTATACCACATAATAAAATAATATTTTTTGAATGTTGCTTTTTTTATTTTATGGAAATTCGTTGACACGGTTAGTAGAATATACTATACACTTAACCCTCCCGTTCAACGATCGATTCTTGTCACGTGGAAGAGACTAAGATGACGATTTAAATTCTTGACGGGCCGGAAGAAAAATTTGCCTCGCTGTGCCATCGTGTAACTCTCTCCCTCTATCTTACATTTGCATTTAAAATAACAAAACTTCTGTATGAACTATTTACTTATATATATTTTTAACCTTTTGTTACTAACATGCGGCCTCTGAGACCCACCTAACTGAAAAATATAGTCCAAAGACATATAAAAAAAGAGTAGATGGAGCAGGTCATTCATAAATTAACAAATGTTTGCATGCCAACATTAGAAATATTAACGTGAAGAGGGGATAAAGTAAAGAATGAAAGCAATGAAGATGGCGGCCGAAGCGCGCCAAAGATTTCATTTATGTTTCATTTATGTACGCCCACAATGACGCGCCTGCGCCATGTTTCTCCAGGCGGGCGGCGCATCATAGGCGTAACATTTTAGGGGACACCTGTTTAAGGTCAAGGTAACATTTAAATCAGCCTGCTGTCTAGCAGAAAATAATAAACCGTCGCAAAAATTAAAATGACTAGACACAAAAAAAAATTGATGAACACTGAAATATGCACATAACTAAAAAAAAAATAGTCGCAGTTGAGGAGAAAACCAATTTACGTTTAATTGATAATTGATTAGAGGATTAATATAATAGAATATAATGGAATATATATTAACGCTTTTAGCATATACGAAAAATAGACACAAAATACTGCACAAGATCTTGCAACTATTTAACTAGTAGTAAATAAATTATTAACAATAAAATATAAAATATATTCAGTATTATTTGATATCATTTGTAATAATATAATTACCTAGATGGTAAACAACAAAAGAAAATATTTAAGCACCCAGATTAAAACTCACAATCAGTTAGGTCTTTTAAGATTCCATAACATTTTTTTTCAATTTATTACATTTGATATTAAAGAAATCTACATTTTTTTATTTGTATTTTCATTTGCCAATTTTGATATTCGACATAATGGAGTGTTTACACCGTAGTTAGTCCTATGATATGTAATAAATGTGTGTGAATTTCTAAGAGATCTTTGCGGACGATGGAGTAGCACCAGCTGCAGTAATTCCAGAGAATAGATCATATTATTATCTACTTTAAATAGAGTACATAAATCAATATATTGACGTCTAGAATCCAAAGTGCGAAGATTAAAATGTTGCATAATATCATCATAGTTACATTATATGTTATACCCTGGTCGGGATACACAAATTCTTTTATTATTGCTTAAGACCATAAAGAAGGGTGTGGTATTCTAATTAACCACTTTTAATGAACAGTATAACATAGGGTGGTGAGAAATTGAAACATGTATTCGGTATTGATATAATTTAATAATGCAGGTGTAAATTGCATTTAAATATAATGGAGATAAACACACAATGTTTTCTTTGTTAAATAGAAAAAATATATATACAATTCTTAGACTAAAACTTTCAATCACTCATCATTCGTTCCAGTATAAAGCTAAAATTACAAAAGGTTTCTTAAATTTAAAAATGTCTACTGAAGCGTCTTGATTATTGAAATTAGTTTTTATCTTTATTATTTTAAGACTTCGTCTTCAACTTAGTAACTTTCACACATCATACCTTGTCCCTTCGACTGCTTTACCTGCCTTGCTTTACAGGAATTCGACCAGGAATGTCAGTCTGCCTTCCGCCATTTTATGTTCCAACGGGAACGGAGATGCTATCGTTTCTAACTTCGAAGAATTGCTTTTAAGAAGCACAAAGGAGGTCTTTGTCCAAACCTTGGACAAAGATAACTGAGGTGAACGAAATATTTTCTAATATTCGTGCATACAAGAGAAATTGGCCCAAAAAGGAACTTGACCTTTGGCCGGAGAACAGCACGTTTTACTGCTATTTAAGCGAACGTCTTAACTGAACTGAAATATGATCTTTCGGGAGGGACCATAACGCGGGAAAACTCGGCGTCGGTTTTTATCTGAGAGGGGGAAAACATCTTTCTTTCTTTGACAGACTATTTTCACACTGCTGATTTGAGACAGAAATATATTGAATTGAATACGATTTCCTTTCCGAGTGAAAGTTGGCTATATTGCAATCTATTATACCGACAGAGCTAGTGTACAGGATCGCATTAAGGGGTCGTCCGTCTAGGTTTGGACTAAGGGGTTTTAAAGAACGTGAAATTTGCTGAATTAAATGTACAAATTGGGTTGTACCCGGGGTGAAATAAATCGATTTTGTGTTTAATTATGGCTCATTCATTCTACATGCATACAGGGTGTTATCACCAAACTATACGGTGAAAAACGATAGTTTATACACGGGTTGGGGCGTTTCCCCAACATACCCAATTTATATGCAATAAATCTAAGATTTCTTTGCACTCTTTCAACTTCATTTTTACTGGTAGAATAGTATGGACTCCATACTGGAACTGCATATTCCACTACAGATCCAACAATAGCACAAAATAAATCTTGCAACATATATTATTGAAATCTTTCAAAGTACGAATCATAAAACCTATCATTTTTAATGCACTGTTTACAGCCATCTGTATACGATCCAAAAAGTTCAATTTAGAATAAAACCAATTGCTTACTTACCAAGAAGGTTCTTTCTAAATTAGCAGAATTAACATTATAAGTGAAATGTATATGATTCTTTTTCCTAGTAAAGGAAATAACTCAACATTTTTAGATATTTAACACGTTCCCTGCCGTCACGGTCTATAGGACCGAGAACGAAGTGTTCCAACTATAAAAACTCGGTCCTATAGACCGAGATAAAACGGTTCGCATACGCCAACTCGGTCTATAAGACCGAGATCGTTTAAAGGTTCCCGAGCGCCGCCGGTCTTTTCTTTAGTGCCAATAAGCATGCTGATAGACCGAGCCGGCCTGTGACACAAGTTCGCACCTAGCAGTTTTGAGTTTTTTAATTCTACTAATGTCAGTACAACATAGATATCTTATATTTTTTTTTCATATTTTCGTCTTTTATTTTAAGTCATTGGCAAATGTTTTAAGTATCGAAAAAGGGTTCCTGAGCAACCTCTAAAAATCTCAGAACCCAAACCTTACCGGAATTTTTTTTTGAGAAATTTGTCAAATATCGAAAAATATGCCTCCTAGAATGTATATAAGTTGAGCCGGCCTTACTAGTCAACGTGGACGCCTGAAAAGATTCGAACAACAAGCGTAAACGCGTCACAACAATACCTCCTACAACTAGGCAAAATTAGCACTGACGTCATCAAAAGTGGTCCATACTTCTTTGCCATAAGAAAAGTATTAAAAGAAGCCAAGAGGAGGTCAGTAAAAGTATTAATTATTTTATCCCGCCTACTTCCGTATTTAAAGTTGATTGTCACGCTGGGCGACTGGAATGTCAATTCCCATCTCGACATCATGCATCCGGTGCTGCCAGATTAGGCGCTTTATCACAATTTGAACTACTTCACACTCTAGTTTGCAACAAATTAATTTTCAAAGAAACTTAAAATATTCGTCTTGGATTCCAAGATTACAATTAACAATATATTAGATACTTAATATAAAAGTTTGCTTTGGTATATTATAGTATGGTTATATTAAATATAGATAAATATTTAAAATCCGAAAAGTAAATATATAAAAACCGGAAAGTGAAGCAATAACGGAATCAAAACCTTTAAGAAAATAAACGTTGCTAACCAATAACCTAATTATTTTGTATAAATATTTAGTTCCATTTAAAAACATAATTTCAAATGTCATTCAACAAATGCTGTAAAAATTAAAGTCCAACTAAATATACGTTAAATAGTTTACATCCCAAATAACGTAAAATAACTCTATCAACCCAGACGAACCAAATCGTGATGGTCAGAACGAGGCAATTTTACAAATTCGTAACAATATTTATTTTTTACCATTGCGCAAGGACCAACACAAACGATTTAATTTGTTCCAGGATGACGAGACGGTTCTTAAAAATCTGGCAACGCTGCCTACTGTCAGTTGGTGTCCTTTAAAATCGACCGGTTTCTTACTTTCGTAATTTCTCTTCGATATCTATTGATTTTTTTGTTAATTTCTTTGTAATACCGGTACTTTATTGTGTTTAAATTTATGTGAACAATGCCGTCTAGATATTGTGCCCCAGGCTGTCGTGGAAACTACTCCAACGGACCTAAAGTTCATGTTTTTAGCTTTCCAAAAAGTGATGTGTTGCAAAAGAAATGGCTTCAAGCTATTCCGCGGGACAATTTAGTGCTCAGTAAACCAAAGTGTGTGAGTTACATTTTTCTGCAGGTAATATAATTTGGATTAATTCACAACAGGATCCAAAGTCAGGTAAAATCATTACAGTACATTTAAAATACCCTCGATTGAAGGAAAATGCCATACCATCTATTTTTCCAAACTGCCAGAATTACTTTTCAAAAAATGTGTTTCTTCGTAAAAGCAAAGACGAAAAAAATAAGGAACTTGAGGAATTACAATTGTTGCAAGCAATACAACAAAGTAAAGAGGAGTTTAATATCCATAGAGAGGCTACATGCTTTAAAAATTTTGAGGAGTTTTTAAAACTATTTTCAAGTTTTATTGTTAAGGAAGGGTGGTTTCCAGTAAAAGCTTTAGATAAAATAACTTTATTTAAGCTTGAGTATACTCCTGGTCCTATAATAACCTGGGCGATTGTAATAAATAATAATTTAAAATTAGAAACATTTTTATATGGCCAGTCTATTTCTGTTTCAATAATAAATTTAAAATCCCCATTTATAACCGGCAGTTTGGATGAATTAGAATGTTTAACCGATGTAATTGATAATATGATATTAATTCCTCTTAGCAATGACCTCCCCATTACTAGTGAAACTTCCAATAACGAGAGCGAGATGAATTCACATCAACCTGATCCTGACCAAGGCGAGAAAACAAAAAAAATATTAAAATTTGTAACGGATATTCTTTTAAACCTAAAAGGCTCCGATGAATTTACACAAAATCTAAAATTTATTTCAGAACAGCTAATTTTGTTGACTACCTCAAAGGAGAGATATCGGTATTCACCGAGCACTATTGTTTTATGTTCAATTTTGTTTACTATAAGCCATCATTCCTATAAACATTTACGTAATGCTCCTATTATTTTACCTCATCCTAACACAGTAAAATCTATTTGTAATAGATTTTTGACCGATCCCCATATTGATGAAAGACATTTTTTTTAACCTATGCTCGTAACATTTTTCAATATTTGAGTGATAAAGATAAAAATGTTATACTACTTTTTGATGAAATTCATATTGATCCCTATTTGGATTATAAGGCAGGAAACACTGTAGGAACATCAGTAAATAACAGCAATACTTTAGCATCATCTGCAGTTGCATTTATGATCACAAGTCCTTGCTCAAGCCTTAAAGAAGTAATTCATATATGTCCTGTAGCTAAACTTGACTCAGAAATGTTATATACTTTTATCAAGACCATAATAGAAAATTTGGAAGAAATTGGCTACCTAGTATTTTGTACAGTTAGTGACAATAATGCAATAAATAGCAAGGCAATGAGTAATTTTTCACCACGGAATGAACTCAGTATTGTTTTTCTCCATCCTATTGCCCGAGAAAGACCATTATTTTACCTTTTTGACACTGTTCATCTACTAAAATGTATTTTTAACAACTGGCTAAATTCTAAACCTGAGCAGGCATTTTTCTATCCCGATTTTGAGACAGGCCAAAAAAAATGTGCTTCGTTTTCAGTGGTCAAAAAACTTCATGAACTAGAACGAGACAAAATATTAAAACATGGGTATTCCCTTAGTTTAAAGGCTTTTTTTCCATCATCTTTAGAAAGACAAAATGTTAAATTAGCTCTCAAAATATTTAATCCTTTTATTATAGAGGCTCTGAAAGGTTTTGTTAATCATTTGTCACATTCACAAGACACAGCAGACTTTATTAATATTATATGGACCTGGTGGAGAATAGTTAATGTTAAAACCCCTCTTAAGGGAAAACATTTACTAGATAAATTTCAAGAACCCTTCACCAGAGAAATACTATCGGCCTCTAACGATGATAATTTTCTGCTAAAAATGCAAAATTGGCTAGATTCTTGGCATTCACCTAATTTTCCAAATAGACTTACTCGACAAACCCACACTGCATTAAGCCATACCATTCATGGGCTACTGGAAGTGACTGAATACTGTTTAACTGAACTTAATATGACATATGTCTTACTGGGCAAATTTCAAACGGACCCATTGGAAGGGCGGTTTGGAAAATATAGACAATTAGCTGGTGGCCATTATCATATATCTGTTCGCCAGCTATATGAGTCAGAAAAAAGGCTATGAATTCAATCTTTATTATCATTAAAATCTAAGCATTATGGAGATATTAATGTAAATAAATTTTTTGAACTTCCTGAATATGAACCACCGTCATTAGATAACTCATTAAATTCTGACTATATTATCAATTTATTGCCCAAAATTACAATTACACAGTCTGATACAGAAAGTATAACATCTGAAATGCCCGTAATCACTTATTTAAGTGGATATTGCTGTCATATTGTTTTAAAAAAATTAAGTTGTGAATTTTGCAAAGAAAATTTAACTTTAAATGAACCTTGTGTTGTAGAAGATTCTTACAATTTAATTAATTCCTTAAGTCGTGGAGCTCTTTTATATCCTCGTGAACAAGTAGTGGATGTAATTTCAACAGCCTATATTATATTTAAAAAACTGATTAATGAGTTCGAAGACACATTTTTAGATAAATAAAAAGTCTTTTCTTTGTGAGCTGTTGTTAAACTATCTAGATCAAAACAGCCTTTTGACTCCTTTTGAAAATTGTAAATATCACCTAAAAATTGATGTTTCAAAAATATTTCTTAGCAGCATTTCAAATACACTTCTCAATAATTATTGTTCTAAACATAGTCATAATCTTTTGGGTAAAAAGAAAAAAAGGAAACTGGATACTTTTAATAAATAAATAGACCCGAATTATATAACGAGTAATATACCCAATCTAACACAAAAAAGTAAAATCTGAAACCTGTATAAAGCTTTCATGTTTTATCATAAATATTTGAGTATTGCAAGGTTCTTTGGATGGAGAAAACTAAGAAGAAACACTACCAAATTTGACCTATTACCTATAAGGACACCTTTATACCTATAGTGACATTTTACCACCTATCTAAGGTTCTTTGAATGGAGAAAACCGAGGAGAAACACTACCAAATTTGACAACACTATTACCTCTTATGACACCTTTATACCTATAGTGACATGTTACCACCTATCTAAGGTTCTTTGGATGGAGAAAACCTAGGAGAACCACTACCAATTTTGACATTACTATTACCTATTATTATGACACCTTTATACCTATAGTGACATTTTACCAGCTATCTCTTAAACAGATTGGTGGTAGGCTAGTTTCAGCTTATCAAAATAGATTCTATTTTGTTAAACTGGATATTCAAAGGTTTTTGCTTTGAAATTTCATTTTCCTTTAACAAAAATCGAATGAGGCGCGTCTAAGGGCTGAGTTCATGACTCGCAGCCTTGTTTAAACCGGAAGCCCTTAAATATTTATGTATGCAGAAAAAGGTAAGTACTTGAACTGCAATTTAATTATTGATTTAAAAAAAATGAATAATACACATTATCAGTCATAATAGTCGTGCTTAAAGTAATATCAGCTTTTAGGAGGTCTTATATTAGGCCAATTATGTTTCAAACTACAAAGGTAAATTTGCAAAAAAACAAGTTTTTGTTATAGTTTTTCGAGTTTTTTGCATCTAAAATGTGTACTTAACTGTGAAATTTTAAAAGAAATTGCACATTTCAATATACGCCTGTAAATAAGTTAAGACCACTTTTGATGACGTCACGCGTAAGCCTTCTGGCCTTGTTGTAGGAGGTATTGGTCACAACAGATCAATACGGACCGCGGTACTGGACCGAGTGGCGCGTCTATAGGACCGAGCTACAAAAAAATATTTTTGAAGGCTAGAGGCGTTATTTTTCAAAAATTTCGCTAGAAGACTTTTAGTTATGCAATACTTTACTCAGTGTCGTTATTAGCCTGTAGGAACAGATTTCAAAAAAATACCGTGGCGTTATGGCCCAAACAAGCAAATATACCTAGGGCAGTGAACGTGATAAGTATAAATAATTTTCATTATACGATTTAAAAAGTTGATCGATGTCATGCTGCAAATCTTCTGCATCTTTTAAACAATTAAAAATTTAAATCCAGACGGTTTAAGATAGAGAAATTCGATTTGTATTTTTAAAGGCTATCTGATGCATTTCATTGCTGCCAAAAAATGTCAAAATATGTAAAAAAAATGACAGTAACAGTACTTAAAATTTATATGGCAGAATAGCTCTTAAAATTTAAGAGGGAAAGTGCAAACCGTAATTCTGTTAACTGTTTGGGTTTTATGACATGTCAAAGATGAAGAATTGTCAGTCAGTTTTAAAAACGCCTCGATGTTGCTTTGAATGGTAATAGAACCGTCTAATATTATGAAATCATAAATACTCAATGATACGTTTGAAATGAGGTATCGCAAGACACACTTTTCTATTTAAAAGTTGCAACATGGCGCTCGTCCGCCATTTTAACCATTGCTATTTGGTACGCCTACATTTTGTAACAAACAACTGAGCGTTTTAAAGTTAGTAAGAGGGGAAGGCGGAACATTATAGACGCGCACTGTTTTCTCATATACATGCTTTTAATATGACGACCATCAACTGTTCTTTTATACAGCAATGTGTAAACATGGATTAGATCTTTATTTGCATAAGGAAATTCCAATAGTATATTGCACAACAAGTGTTGAAAATAACAGTTTTCATACGAGTGTGAAGTTTAATGGCACGAGCCGTAGGCGATTTTCACACCAGTCCCATACTATATTTTTTCTACGACTGCAAATAATATGGCTATTTATAATATTTATTATATATATCAAACATCTTGTCTTTAAATTAAAATATTTAACGTTTACAAAGACCATACAAACACTTCTACAGCAATTTGTGTAACTAGTTGATGAGTAGGTATTGAGATGCCAGGGTTGGGACAACGCCCTACCCGGGGCGTCCTTTTAGAGTTTCGTCCCTCATTCTAGGGTTTCGCCCTTAATTTTTGGAGTTAATCTTTACATATTCGGAAAAGAGAGCATCCGGGGGTGAAGCCCTAACTTGGGGCTCCTTGAGGCCCAAAGTCCTGAAATGGGCCCCTGGTCCGGGGCCCATTTTTCACAGATTTTAAAATGGGGCCCGCGAGGGCGAAGCTTTTAAATGGGGCCCCCGGTATATTTAACACATTTTAAAAAGGGGCTCCTATCGTGGGGCGAAGCCCTAAAATGAGGCCCTATTGAGCCAAAACCCAGGAATGGGGCCTATGGTACGGGAGTCCCATTTCTTACAGATTTAGAAATTGGAGCCTCGGGGGCGCAGCCCTAAAATTGGGCCCCATGTCTTAAAAAGGGTCCATGGTATGAGAGCCATTTTCTAGTTTTGCACAAAGGGGCTCCTGTGGGGGGTGAAGAATTTGAAGAGCTGAAAATTGGCCCCCTTTTTTAGAGATCTGGGAATGGGACCTCTGAGGGCGAAGCTCTAAAACGGAGACGAAGCCCTTTAATCTAAATACCCTAATAAGCGTGTGAAATATCCAGTTTTCAAGAGCAGTTGCTAGTGCGTTTTTGTCTATTTTCAGGAGCAGTCGTAAGAAAATAGTATATTACACACCGAGGTGGAAAGTGTTCCATTCTTGTCGAGAGAAAAAAATGGATTAAAACGTGTTTTCTTCTATATTTAGACATCCTTAAAAGGCGTTTGTGACCATTAAAATGTTGCGCAATTGTTTGAGGAGCTGAAATGTTAAAAATTGATAGAACGCATGGTCCTTCGCTCGCTTTGGGGGCGCAACCAATCAAAACTAACCCAAAGTAACCCAAGGCATGCCCAAGATCAAGAAAAAAAACTTTAAAAAATATTTGCATTCTTGACTGACATTTTTTTTTTATTGGGCATGCCCTGAGTTAGTTTGGGTTAGGTTTGTTTGGTTGCGCCCCGGAGCGAGCGAAGTAAGCGGAGGGCTATACGTGAAGTGGAACATTTATATTTTACATTAATTTGGGTTAGCTCGGATTAGTTCTTGTTGGTTTTTATTTAGAGTAACATTTGGCTCTATTTTTATAAATACGTATTCTAATTAATGCCGATCAGATACAAAATAGTATGTGCAACTGAAAACTCTTTGATGAAGTAAAAACATATCAAGAAAATGAAATATATCATGATGGCGAAAGTGAGAATGAAGATCAGGTGGAAACGCAAGATATCAACGCCGGCGCCGTTTTTAAACTGTTTTTTTTTTTTGATGATGAAGAAGACCTAGACTTAGCAACTGGTCCTAATCATAAAATATCATGCTACGCATGGCAACCAAGAAACGTTCGCATCCATGTGCGGACGGGCATTATTTTTACCGAGGATGTGTTAGACTATATTAGATTTAAAAATTAAAATCCCACTTACACCACTGCAAGGGAAGTAGATTTGATTGGTATCAAAGTTCTAATAGGATTATTGTATATCTATATCACACCCCAATAGAAAACTAGCATATCTAGGAAAAATGGGACTTTTACCAAATTTGTTTCCAAATAAGATTACTAACCAACTGAAAAAATCCAAAACCCGAAAAAGGCGGAAAAATATATTTAAAAAAACTCAATACTAACATGACAAAAGTCAAATAATACTATTGAAAAAATGCGGTATGTAAATAGATTTTCAATATTGCTAGTATAATACCACCACAACGATAAATGCGACAGTATTTATCTAAACATTTCTGTTTAAATTGTTAGTGGTAAATTAACTCGAAATAAAATATTGCAGCTATTATATCTGAGAAAATTCTAACACAACACAGCACCGAATATATCACTATACCATTAAACAGTTAATGCCAAATCACCAACGCAATATTAACCGAAAACAAAAAACATTTATTTCTAATGGTTGCGTGATTGTTGCGCAAATAATCCTGATAAAATTGGAATACTTTGAAATACGTTAGTATTGCACTAAAAAGGCATATATTTCAGACAAGATCTGAGTGCAACGTGCAACGTTTATGATCATTCTAGAAGAATCTTGTGATATTTTGGTTTGCTCATTGTTTGCTGCTTTGTGGGATTTAAACAAATACCATGATGTCAGACTAAAATGCTATTTAAATAGAGTCCGACTATGATAAACTGTTATTTCCTTTAATAAATTGGTGATTCGCGGAATGTAGCGAAGTAGTTTTCAATTATTTAGGGAATGTCGCTGTATAATTCCACACCTTGTTTTCAGATTCAGAAATGATCTCTAAAAAAATATTTCCATATGACCTTTATTCTGGTGAGAACGCGACTTTTCAGAATTGTAGGGTCAATTAACATCGGTTTTACACACGATCTGAAGTAAGAAAACTGCATACACGTCGAATTTACCGATTTTGTATATTAAGCGAAAGCGATTCTGCCGAATTCTTAAACAAGCGTTCATAATGTAATAAAAATTTTAGAGCAGATTAGAAAATTAAGAAAATCATTCAATTTATAACAATATTCAATCATTGCTCGTCAAATGCAGGAATGTAAATACCAGGTCGCTAGAACAATACATGCAAACGGGACCGCGTATACATTTAATTGCAATAACATTTTAGGTTTTGTTATTGTGTGCAAAATAGAAACAAAGATAATGTGACTAAAATAAAGGCAAACTGAAAATATAACTTGTCAGCTAACAGTGAATATAAAGATGCATAACAGAGCAAAACGGTTAACTCTTTTTTATGCTGACCACAATGCTGGACTATTTTATTAAATTGATTTAAAATTAACTATACCTAAATTTAAATTAATTGTATGGGCTTAAATTTCGTTGGAGTTATAACTCCATGGAAATTTTAAAACATATGCAAACAGTTTTCATATTCAAATACAGTATATTCAAGTTAAAGAAAATTGAAAGGTAAATAATGATTAGCGCTTGATATCCTCGTGGACTCTACAAAGATACGATGCTATTTGGGCAAGTGGGCATAAAACGTTATTATATATATAAAACAGAAACAAAGATAATGAGACTAAAATAAAGGAAACTTAAAATATAACAAGTTTAACTGACAGTGAAATTAAAGATGCATAACAGAGCAAAACTGTTAGCTCTTTCTTATAGCTGACCGCAATATGGAATAATTTATTAAATTCATTTAACTTTGATCATAACTAAATTTAGATTAATTGTATAGGCTTAAATTTCCTAGGAATTATAACTCCAAGCAAATTACAACAGTTTTCATATTCAAACACAATCTATCCAAGTTACAAAAAATTGACGCGTAAATAATGCTTAGCACTTGATATCCTCGTGGTCAGTACAAACATACGATGCTATTGGGCAGCCGATCATACAATGTTGTTGTAGAGCACGAGTTAAATACTCGAACCAGTAGAATGTATTTTAAAAAAAGGTTTTATTTCGTACTTGCTTAACCTACTAGTTACATTGGTGACTAAAGACTGCCTATGATTACACAGAAAACCTTCCATGTAATAATTAATGTTTATAAAATATACCAATATGCTTATTCTACAATTATGCTGAATTGTGTATTTATTAATAGTAATGGCGTGAGTGAGTATAACTCACGAGCCTGGCGCATCTGGCAGTTGTGTTCAGATTTTCCTGGTGTGCATTTGTTTAAGCGTTACTTTTTTTTTACTTCAATAAACTAAAGCATTTTTTTAGTCTACTATTTTCACTACTTGCTATCGAGACCATAGAAAATAAACATAATATTCATCTTTTCCATTTGCTATACCACTATTTCCAACTGATTTGAATCGCATATGTAAAGGAAATGGCTCTAATCATGTAGGAAATGTAATTGCACTGAAAACTTCCGTGGTATTCCAATGCGAATCTGACCATTTCCCGTCGATTTTATATCATTCCTATCGAATTTTCTACGTGCTCATGACAAAACACAACTTTGCATAGTTGGCAGGTGTGGAATGTAATATTGAATGTATTGAAATCGTTGTTGATTTTTCCTGGCATTTGGAGGTTTTAACTTTTGAGATTTGCGATAGAGGATGGCACATAGTTTTTATTGGTTCTCTTTCATAAGATGTTCGCCTTATGGAAAATGAGTCCGTTCGTAAGAAATTATGGTAATGACGTTTGCAAGTTCGATGATTCCGATGAAATGTATCAATTCGAAGATTTTAGAAAGGTATTTGCAAATAAGATCAGTTTTTAAACAAACTTTTATTTGAATATACGTAATACCTATAGAGAAAGATATGGATTAATTTCTTGTTTAAATATGGCATCTTCCTTTTAACGTAAATCTGTATCATACGTCCTGAAACCAGAAACGTATGGTCTAGTCAGAATTGTATGAGAGCACAAAACCACAATTAAACTGTACAGAGCAGGCACAGTAAACCATATGCGTTACCAAAAATTATTGTATCCTTCGTAATATTTGAGCATAAAATGGCCATTTAAGCACTTGATTATTGTATTGCTTCAGAGATGAAGTAATTTGTGTAGATATACCTACGTTTAGTCTTGTGTTCGACTTAGATTAAAATCTAAAACCACTATTTTGAATGTATATGATGCGTTTGTACTTCAATGACAAGTTAGTTAAAGTACAATTAATTATAGACTTCTTAGAGAAAGAAAGGATAAAAGTAGATTAGTATCTCCTAAATAATCTAAGAGAGGAAACAACTACATTTTAATGAAGATGTGAAAAGTGCTATAAAAAGAAAGTTTAACCATTTTATTGTAACAAGACAAGCCGTGAACTAACCTGAAATGACATACCGACGTATGTGTCATTAAGTCAAAAATTGAATTTCGCCGTTAGATTATATATTCTTAATTTCCTAATATAAGTACATTTCATATGACAAACCAGCGCAGCTGTATCTACTCCTTATACGTTTTCCATAAAACAGTCTCAGCGGTTTGTCATATGAAAAGCATATTAACAAAAAAATAATCTGACGGCGTAACTCAATTTTTTACTTTATAACACTTACGTCGGCGTCGCGCGTCGGTATGTCATAAAGCGGACGAAATAGAACTACCCTATGGAAACTAGTGTAGAAAATGAATTTTTCATGGAAGAGACAAAAGTCGGTATTAATCGAGATAACAGAAGTATTAAAGAAGACAGTATTTGAGAGATATTTGAAAATACAGAAGCGAAAAAAAAATACCTTTTTTACTTGGATGAAACTTGGCTCAATGAAAAACATTCGGCTTAAGAGACGTGGTGGAATAAAATTAATCAAAGTTAACACATTCCAGTCCAAAATTGAAGAAATTTTATGTGACAATGACTGCCGACGTTTTAAAAGAACATTATCAGCAATTAATAGGTTTTATTCCAGAAAATTCTAATATAGTTGCAACGCTTTTTACTTATTAAAGTTAGATGGTAATCAAGTAAAGATTAGAATTAAAAACAAACCCAACACCGGAGAGTTGTGTTTGCAATTCCCGGCTCTGGAAGTGGAGTTGTAGAGCGCCACCAGTTCTTACCAACTAAACTAAAAAAGATCTGCTGGTATTGTACGGGGTTGTTAGGCACGCTTATCAAACAAAGAGACTCACGCCGAGTCCTAATTGGTAAATAATTTGGATCGCTCGAGCGAGCGAGCGACGTGATGATAAATAAAACGCACTTGGTGCAACTATGGTGGTCAAATACATCCAATCGCGCGAACGCGCGTCGCAATCGCGTGATCGCACTTGTTTGTTTTTCAAATCAGTTTGATTTTCGTCGTCGAATCGCGTGATTGCTTGTGTTGAGATTCCAAAAGTTTCTGTTCGTGGTAGCATGATTTCACTCTTCTCGAATACTTTCAATAATATAATCAAGTCTCAACTTTCATTCTTCTGTAGCCCTATCCCGCTTACGGTGATGACAAAGATGTTTGTCACCCCGGGGAAAATTAGGGCTATACTTAAACCCCGAAATAAAGCTCCCGGTAACGATACTTTGCCATACCTAACCCTTCGGAACCTTCCGAAGAAATCCCTGATACACTTCATGCACATTGTAAACGCCATCATTCGCTTACAGCATTTCCCATCCTCCTGGAAACACGCTGAGATCATAATGATACACAAGCCAGGCAAATATCCTAGGTAAACCGGCTCTTACCGGCCGATTTCCCTGCTCCCCACCATGACAAAGGTGCTGGAGAAGCTACTTTTGTCCAGAATAAGCAGCGCAGCCGATGGACTCGATGTACTGCCCATGGAGCAATTCGGCTTCAGAGCTGGGCATAGCACTATCATGCCTGTAGCAAAGATTGCACACGACACAGTGCAGGGCTTCAACCGAGGTGAAAGTACTGCGCTGCTTCTCCTGGACATGGGAGGGTGTGGCATGATGGCCTGCTGTTTAAGACGCATGTGGAGCTTGGCTTCCCGCTGTATCTGACAGCATTGGCCCAGTCATACCTTGCCGGGCGCAACCTGTCGGTACGCATAAACAGGGAAAATTCGTCTGTGAGGCCGTTAAAAGTCCGTGGCCAACAGAGCACTGTTTTGCCCTCCCAGCTGTTTAACTATTACATAGCAGACATCCCTTCCTGTCCAAATACCTCATTAGAATGCTTTACGCCGATGACACGGCAACTTACTCACAATCCCAAATCGCAGCAAAGGCAGCAAAACTTAAGCTCCTAGATCACCTCGACATGCGAGATGGAAAATCAACCTAAACGACCCAAAGACAGAACTGACAATACCAACTAAAAAGAGAACGAACGTAGACATTACGCCACTCACAATACAATACATTACAGTAAACGTGAAAGAGAAAGTTAAGTACTTGGGCATAGTGTTCGTCAAGCGACCAAACTTTACCGGGCACATAACTGACATACGCAGAAAGAATGCTATAGCCCAAAAAAGCATAAATATGCTCATCAGGTCAAGATCATTCTTGAGTCCTGCAAACATGTTACACATTTACAGAGCTATTATCAGGCCGACGTTACTGTATGTAGCCTCTGTAGGGTTTTCTGTGGCGAATACACACAAAAAATCACTGCAGGTTATGCAGAACCGCTATTTGAGAGCGGAGCTTTCGACGAATCGCTATACCAGAATCATAGACTTGCACTCATGGTTGAATCTTGACACCGTTGAGGAATGTATCGATAAGGTATCCTGCAAGTTCTATGATTCCGCTATACGCGGCTCGCTACTGACGGCAAACATAGCCAATGTGCGATACAACACACAGAACAAACCTAAGCATGGGTCCATACACATAGTAACGTCTCTTTTTTACCAAGACTCAAGACTGCCTGAACAATAGAACCGACGAACCACACATAGCGTGTTTAAGACCAGCACAAAAGACAGGACACAGACACACTGACTGGCTGGTCCTGCGTGCTCCGCTGGAAAGCGATCTTGGCGAGGCTCGCTTAATCTTCGTTCCTTGATTGAATGGGCAATGCCTCATATGCAATTCCCAGCTGCACATCCTTCACAATAGGACATCTTGATGCCCCCTTGCTAATACACCAAAGAAACGTTTTTTCATATTGTGTTTTCCTCTGTTTCCAACCGTCATACACTACGCATGCAAAACAAGCCTGCATTACATCAACCTCTCGGTAACGCAACATCGAATCAGGCTTAAAGGGGAAGTAACCCGGGGAAGCAAACTGCAGTGGTATTGACTGGCACATAGTTAGGTCTAATAAATAGGTTAGTAGCCCTAGGCGTGACAGCAATGCGCCCCTGCAAATCACGGTTTGTAAGCGTGAAAGGCGGCGCGGCGCTAGCTGCTGTAACGCGATTTGTAATTCCACCCAAAATGTAAGCGTTTATAATAAATGTTGATTGATTGGTAAAACTCTCCAAATTCTATTCTGTTACGATGTGTTTGAATGGACATCTCGCTTTTCTTTTTTTACAAATCTCAAATATTTTAAGTAAATGTTTTTGCAAAAAATATGGCGTCTGTTATGCTCGCGTGTCATTTTGATACTAACTTAAACCGTTGTTTGAATAAAGGAGATATTCAAACAACGCTCAAACTAAGGTGCTTTCTTCAATTTGGACAAAGTGGCGATCGATCGCCCCTACAGAGGACGCGATCAGCATATCGTTCGCTCGGGCGACCTAAAATTTAACCAATTAGGACGCAGCGTAAATCTTAACTTAACAAGAAAACACGATCTAAATTTACGGATCAATTTATTAGCTTCTAG
>JAEQML010068411.1:0-18302 GCA_016904865.1 Pissodes strobi | reverse complement strand
TCTCTCTTTATCTATAATTAATTCATTAGCTTTACTACTTGCTTAATCTGTACTTTTGCTTTACTACTTCCTTATGTATATATGCTTTATTTTTTAAACTCATATCATATATACATCTTAATTGTTTTAACTTATGTATATTTCTCAACAACTTTCCCTTATTTCTTATGTGAACACTTTATTCTATGCTTATGATTACGTGACTAGTTTTTATCATTATTTCCTTTTCTATATATGCTTTTCCTTATCACGTAAACGTCTTCTACTTATATATTTCTTCTCACTTTATATAAACAACTTTTGCTTATATTTCCTCACTATTTATGCGTCTTCTTATCTCATAAATATCTTCTTCTATATTTCTTCTCACTTTACATAAACAACTTTTCAACTTATGTATGCTTCTTCTATATTATTCATGCTTTACGTAAACATTTATTGCTTATGTAACATTTGACCTGGGAATTTTGCCCTTTTTGAGCGTCTACGGTATCAAAATTTTTGCTTAAAACTTTCTTAATGTCAGTTAGCTATTTTATTTTACCCTTGATTCACAGTTTCAATGGCAACTTAGATTTTCCTGCTTTTCTCGATAACGATAATCATGCAACTGGTCCATTTACTTTTGCTTTACTATGAATATCTTCACCTTATCTTCAACTATTTATTTTGCATACATAGTTTACTAATCTTCTCAATAATATTCACTTAACACGACTTTATTCTAGATTCATTTGTTTTCATAACTCCTTCTATGTACTATACTATGTGTATTATCTATTTTTATATATACAGTTCCTTAACCTCCTAAGTGTTTTTATCTATATACTTGTCTTATTAACACTTGAGTCTATATTATGCTTATTTATTTTCCACTACATACTACTTTTATTTACACTGAGGCTTTTATCCCACCAATTTTTGTGTTTGCTTGTTTCTTCTTTGTTTCTCTTTAGTTTCTTATTTTACTTGAGTACTTGCTCCATATATAATTTTATTTTCCTTATCCTCGTCATCTTCACTTGTTTCTCCTGCTTCTTGCTCCATCACTGCCTTTATTTTATCCTATACAAATTTGTTGTATTACACCATTTTAATATCTCACTGATATCTTATGAATCAGCTGCTAATTTATTTTTGTATCTTTTTCCTTGCAGATACGGACCTATCACCGGTTGCACCATGCGGTTCTATTCCTGACCTTTCTCAAACAGCGGCGGCACTTGATCGTACTTCGGCGACCATCCGTAGGTGCAGCACGTGGCCGTACTCTGACTTCGGTGACGCTGGCTGCCCGTAGATGGCGGTACTTGGATTCAATAAACTTGTTGCTTTTGGTGTCTGCCGCTAGATGGCGACTTGTATTCTGAGATCGACGAATTCTTGGAGCAATCCTGCGTCTAGACGTGGCCTGAACAACTTTTATGACGCGCTGCCCGTGTAATTTAAATTTGCCTTATATTGTAAATAACATTTTTTGAACTATGTTCGTTTCATTGACCAATAATAACGTTTAACCGCGCGAAAGACTACCGGCGCGTGTTTTGAATTTTATAATTATAATTTAATTGTTTTTTTACGTAACTTAGGACACCTCCACCACGGGTCACGAATAAATTCTTGGTGGTCATCGCGTTTAAAAAGAATGACGTCTATTCAGAGACGACTTAATGATAAAATGTACACGATGTCTCTTGTTGTGAAAAATGTAAAAGGTGACTCAATAGAGTAATAACCCCGATTACTAAGGCGCGCCTGTTTTCTCGATTTGAGGTATGGTTTGTAATTGTTTATAGGTCTTTGGTTACTGTCTCATAATTATAGATTTTCTTAAGAGTTGAGTTTTATTTAAGAGCACTAGAATATTTCACTAAACTATTTAACTGACTCTACTTAGACACTTGTCTTTTTCAGAACTCTGACAAACTTATCCTTGATTTGACTTTACTACTGCGGTTGTGAAACCCCTAGATACAGCAGCCGTCAAGTGGCTAACCGGTACTAGGTTTGGGTCAGGAATAAAGGAGTAGAACCTAAATGCAGCTGTATAGCTAACCTAAGAGCGGATAGAACCCGAAGCCAGCTGTCTAGCTAACCTGGAATTTGAATAGAACCCGAAGCTAGCTAACCTGGGAGCTGGTTTTAGGTGAGACAAAAGCCTGTCGAACTGAAGGTTCGGTAGCGTATTTATATTATAGAAACTGCTGACCATTGCTTGCTTAAGGTTCATAATCGCTTATAGTTTGCCTTTAATGTTTATATAACAATCTCCAAGTTCAAGTTCAAACTTAGGACAGGGTGATATTTCTTTAGTAGCTTATGTATTTTAGTAGATTACAATATTAAAATGAATATTAATGGAATGGTTCAAATTTAAGGAGCTTCTCTACAAACATATTACCTTTTATATTCTTAAAATTTAAGCAAGTAAATATCATTGTCGTTTACCATTAATGTAATCCCTAATAGAACTCAACAAGAAAACCTTCATTTTCAGATATAGCAATAATTTCTACACCTAATAAATATTAATGGTTTGGCCTAGTTAAGTCATCTCTTACCTCCACGGCATCGACTTAATTTGGCCGCTGCTTATATTTACATGGATAATTATAGACCTCTTGGCCTTAAGCCCTTAGACAATATCATTCGCATGCTACTTTGTAGAGTGGAGCAGCATCTCTTACTTCTCTCTTAGAATAACAGTATATTTTTCGGGAGAAATATATGGAGAGCTTTAATTGTAAGTCTGGAAGAGTTTTTGGGCGTCAATACATTATGCATTCTTATGGTGTTCATTTGTAAATGTGAGCTTCATGCTTAGAGAAAGGATGGCGATAATAATATTACGATTATCCTTCAATAGGTTTCAACAATTAGATTCACTTTACTCTAAAAATGGTTGATATAAATTATATCATTAATTATACTAATCCTATTTCCTAATGTAAATGAAATAGCTGCGAAGCCTATCAATCAAACATAAGGATCAAATAATTGGGCTGCAAACTGAATGCTATTTCCTCCTAATTTTGCCATTCGCGGAATTTAAGTGCAAATCTGTCTAATCTATTGGCAGCAAACATCGCCTATTTTATTCAGTTTGGGCACGCACTTTCCGGGGTATTTGATGAAGGTTTTTTTAAATGTTCGCAATTTAAAGCCGTTATGATGGAAGATGTTTCCTAAATGTTGTTAGCACGAGAGGATTCGATCTATTTTTATAAAATATATGCAGACTACCAAGAAGTGTTTCAATCATAGACTGGATCAGTAATAATCATTAGAAATAATTTTAGCATTAAAATTCAAAAGCAACCTGTTCAGAAAAACATACCTCATTAATAAATGATGGTTTCTAAAATTGAATGAGTGTCAACCCTTTCATTATAGAAGAATTGTAGCTTTTATTTTTATCAATAACACTATGTCAAAATTCTTTGAATTACAAAAGTAGATACCTACTCCTATTAATCCGGATTTTACGACTTAATTTTTATGAGGCAGAGAGCGCTCGAAACAAATGTTGCCCCAACGGTTTTAGGCCTTTTTTATTGATACAAAATTAACGTTGTAAGTAGGTAACATCCGGAATTGTTTGCTAAAATTCGTAATTTGGTGTGATATGACACACATTTAGCTTTAAATAACTGATTCCATTAAAGCGGCGTAATCAGTTATTGCACTGGCACGATATTCTATATCCGGATTTCACTTTAATCCATTCTATATTTTATAAAGTGTTTTTGTCTCTTGTCTCTATATGAACAATTAAAAATCATAAGAGACATACGGTTGCTTACTCAAACTGGAAAATTATCTCTTCATGATTTTTTATGGCGCTTGGCACTCTGTCTACGGCTAAAAAAATTAGGTGTGATGGATCGAGTTGGTTTAACGTATATATAAGAATGAAATATTTCAAGAGCGTATAAGTGTTAGTAAGTATTTAATAATTCATTATTACTTTGGGTTTCTTTATTATCTAAAAACTTGATGGGAACAACAAAAAGATACATCGGGTAATCACTTACTCAGTTGGCAACTCGACAGAAGCTACTTTCGCTTAAAGCTGGGTTGAATATCACATTTAATAGAAGTAGTTGTAGTCTTAACTGAGCAGTCCCACCTCCAGTTCATTCTAGCCTTCCTGATGAAAACCAGGATCTCTCTCCAAAGCAAGCACAGCGTCTCTTTGTCTTCCAATACAGCCGACCCAAAGAATTCAAGTAACTCAGTATCCCCACCTGCCATCTTACTGCTAACTTGATGTTATAAGAAAAACAGAAATTATTAAAATTAATAATAAATTAATCGAAATCTCCTCCCGGCGAAGACAGGTTGTAGAAGCCGCAAACCCTATCTACTCACATCAACCATATAATGATAGTTTCGCCTATAGAAAAAACATTTTCAGATCGAGAAAAATATATGATAAAGCTAGATACACCTCTTTAGAAGAGAATGTTAAGTTTTTTGTTGTTTTCTAATTTTAATTGGCTATGTTTACCTCAGATTTGAAGAAAATGAGAACGAATAGAGTTATAAGGGGGAAAAAAGTTAAATTTACCAACAAGCACGCAGAACTCTTCAGTAAGATAAGAGATAAGGTAGGAAAGGAAGGTAAGACACTTTACGCCGTAAAACAAGGAGCTCTCTCCGTAGTGGAAGAATTCTTCACAGAAAAAAAGGACCAGGTCGGAAAATGACCAGCTCAGAAGAACTTCTCAGTTTTGAACGTATATATATATTAAAGGTTTTTCCTATAACTCAAGGCAAAAACATTTGCGAATCGAGCAAATAAGATAAAATGTCAAGAAAATTCTGAAAAAAATAGTTATTTACATTACTAGATGTGAAAGTAAATTTTTTGCTGTAAGGAGGTTTTTGAATAGCCGAGGCGAAGCCGAGGCGATTCAATACCTCCGAAACACCAAAAAAAGCTTTCGCATCGTGTGATGTATTAAATTTTTTCTACTACTGTTTCTGATCAATATTATTAATTAATGAACTTTGATTTTATTCAAATTACAATGATAAAATAAGGATTTTTCACCTGTAAAATAATCCATGACAAATAGTTATTTGAGTACTGTCAAAATTTGTCGGAGATTTCGAATTGTTTAATTTCGCTAGTCTAAAATTTTCTCTCAAGACCAAAACGTTGCTATTCAGAAGGCGGCTGAATTGGCATGTACCTCACTGTTACCCGAGAAGTCGAAAGACAGATACTATCAAACGTATAACCTGTTTTTAGAATGGTTGGCCAATAAAACCGTTTCTCAAATTGACGAACATGTGATGTTTGTGTACTTCCAAGAGAAATCTGAAACCTTATCACCTCCGTCCCTATGGTCGCAATATTCCATGGGTGATATATTACTTTAGCGTCACGCGAATTAAAATGTCAGAGATATACTAATCGTTGGTGCACACAATTATTTGACAATATGTGAAATAAAAATTGCGGATCATGTATTTGTTTTTTAAATATTTATGTTCAATGTTGGTGTTATTTTTCGTCGCGCCGCGGCAGATTTTGTTGTGCGAGCAGGAATTTGCCTTTGCTAATAGCGTCTACCAACACCAATTTTGAGTCTTCACGCACGCGTACGTGCTAATTCAGATATTTTTCAGTTGTTTTTCTTGATTTCGGACATTGCCTTGGGTTAATTTTGTTTGGTTGGAGCTAATGGCCATGCGTGAAGTGAAATATTAGTCCAAAGGTCGAAATGCGTAATGACGAAACAAGAATAGGTACTTTGGTACTTGGTACTTTGGTTAACTAAGGTTAGTTTGGGTTAGTTTTGGTTAGTATGGCTAGTTTTGGTTAGTCTGAGTTGGTTTTGCTTAGTTTGGGGATAGCGAGGGGAGAAGGGCGCGTAGCGCGCTTGTTTCCTTACTTTGGTTTATTTAGTGTTAGTCTGGGTTAGTTCGGGTTGGCTTTGGTTAGTTTAGGTTGGTTTTGGTTACCAGGTTACTTTGGATTAGTGTTAGTTAGGTTTGGTTAGTCTGGGTTGGTTTTGCTTAGTTTCAGATAGGGAGGAAATAAGCTCACCTAGCGCGCTTTTTTGCGCGCTTATTTCCTTACTTTGATTAATTTAGGGTTAGTCTGGGTTAGTTTGGATTGGTTTTGGTTAGTTTAGGTTAGTATGGGTTAGTTTGGGTTATTGTTTAGGATATTGTGACTATTAAATATTATTATAACACCGTTTATAAACTGCATGCTATTGCACACCATAGCAATACACGCTGACCTGATTAGAGTTTATATTTGGTAATGTAATGTAACGGCGTTAATCATTAATATCATAGATCTTTTTTGTAAGATTGTTCAATATATACAATCAATACCTAGAGTTAAGTAACTCAAGTCTATTATTTGGGCCTCGGACGAACGAACCTGACTCAACTGGTAACTCAAGGAGACATAATATAGCACCCCTTGGTTGAGTCTTTACATGGCGACCATGCCAGTCCATCACAAGAAAGTAGGCTTTGCCTGGTAGGCAAGTAATCCACAGAGGCAAACTAGCTGTAAGGCGAAAAAGAAAAAGGAAGACATTTTTCTCTTAGGTTTTCAGGACAGGCAGAAATAAGTGTAAATACAAATGGAAGTTAAATACGGACAATTGAACATTAGAAAGTATTAACGTGAAGGTGAAAAACAATGATGAAAGAAATTAGAACTCTGCACAGGTATTTATAGATTATAAGATTAAAATTGCCTAAGCTAGTTATATATTTTTCTTGGTATATCGGCATAGTTTTTTTGTATTACAATTATATTATTATATTATATGCACGTATGTAGATTTTCCTAGCAGGCACCATCGTTCTATCTTAAAATATAGTATATAAATATATTAATTAATCACAATCAATCAAATAATTGCAAAAGTATCAAATTATGAATCAAATCGGCAAGACACTATAGCCGATTTTTTTAAAATTGATTAATGAAAATTTGTTGGAAATGAGTAGACATATCGTATTTAAGTAGATACACAAATAATAATTTAACTAAGATTCTAAAGAGCGGCAAAACCTCATTGCGTCGGTTAAAAATCAAGTATAGGTAGTTAATATCAAAAGAATTTTTTATTAGCTTTCTGTCATGGGAAGTATAAATAAGTGGCAATAAAACAAGCTATACGTAATTGAGAAGTATACTAAAACATACAAGGCATTTAAACAACATAACACTAGCGAAAATGAATTAAATAAGATAAATCTTGCAAATTTGTACATTTCGAGTTATAATGACGTAAACTAATTTCAATATCGCAGCATATAAATTAAATAAATCATAAGTGGTGAAGTATATAGTAAAAAGAAACGTAGTTTTAAATTCTTTAAAATATCCACATAATGTTGAAGTACAATAATCAGAATTTCGGAATTCTAGATTCTAGAAACAAAGGTTCAACAACACAAGGTTATTAATATAGTTGCGAAGGTGGCAAATTACGTACAGAGTGCAAATTTCGGTATATGCCAGCATATACATATAAATAATAAATGTTAACAATGACGCGGCGTATAAAGCGAATATCGGAAAATGCTAGAGTAGCAAAACTCCTGAAATCGGGATCGAATTTAATTAAATGCTAGCTGTATATTATTTAATTACCGATAGGATGGAATATGATTATTTTCCATATAAATGAAATAACTTCTATATATTATCATACCATTAAAGCATATATAAGCATTATCGAATACAACAAGTACCTAAAGCTAAGCATTTGAAGAATATTAATTCGGCTGATAAGCTACACGCAATATTGTTTAAATATTGTAATTCGTTGTTGTCAGTATTTTCAACGAGTTGCATTAAATTTCACCGTGCACGTTATATTTCTGTACGGAGTTATTACATTGAAATTGCAGTGTCTAATTTATTCAATTGTTATTATGACATATTTTATAGGTGAAATAAGCCTTAGATTATAACAAGCTATGTTTGCGGCAAATAGTAACTTAGAGAGTTAATATGAAAAACGGTATACAGATATGTCAAACAAATAATGCCAATTTCAGCAGTTGCATGTTGTTAAAACGCAAAAATTTTGAAAAGACCTACCAATAATTGGTTATTATCTCAATCACATACCCATTCAAATAATAAATATTAATAAAATAAAAGAAGAAATTTTCTTTTTTGGTAGTAAGAGGTCAAAAGGAACCTCATATTTTTGAAAATATATAGAGAGTATCATTAAAATAACGAAGTCAGTGTTCATTTATTAACATCCATAAACTCATTTATTTATTTATGACAGTTGTTCGAAGCTGATAATTCGATAAAACTTTTATGGTTCAATTTAGATATTTATTCTCTTATGGGATTCGCTTAGGTAGCAATTTACGTACAAAATAACTACCCATTGGGATGCTGTTTGAGTAAAAGAAAAATTTATAATGAGATATATTTACATTGAAGTTGCGGTGACTTCGTCCGCGACGACAAATTCGCAGGGCTCCGGATGTAAACGATATGGAGTACACAGAACAGTACCGTCAAATAGGCAACCTGTCACTTTAAACGGCTGGATTCCAATGTGGACACGTTTCCTACGTATTTTTGTATCGTCAATTTCCACGTTGAAATCAACACGATATTGATGAGACCCCACTTGGTTGCTGATAGAAGTTGGAAGTAATTCGAAGATTTCTGAAACTACCACTCGAGACGAGCTACCACAGGGATGACACGGCCTTTGCTGGTCTGGTCGGGTGTAAACCTCGACGCGCGCTAGCGATCGCGATGTAAAGGAGTATTGGCGCTGGCAATTTAAGCAGGTGACCGTAGCGCGATACAATGCCATAATTGCATTAGTGTAATTTCTACTAAATCGTGTTAAATAAATTCGCAAAGTCAGTAAATTTGGGACATAGTAAAATAAGGTAATATGAAAATCAAAATGGTTACTATCTAGAGTTCGCAGATTAAATTTTAACATTATAAATAACTTAATGATTTGTGAGGACATGGAATGAAATTAGGTTTTACGTCATCAATAGAAGCTAGTAAACTTTCTAAACTTTTTAGTTTTTTTTGGTTAAAACGTTCTCAATTTCGATCCTTGGCTTCTTTAGTTCTCATTTTCATGTTTTATTTTTTTAAATCTTTTTGTTTATCGATGTGTCAGTAAAATGCTCGAAACACGATTTATTAATTAATTCTCGATCGGCATTGGCGCGAGACGATATGTTGAGAGATTTGATTGAAATATGAAGAGATAGGAAGAAAGACAAACTCCGCAGTAGTGTAAATAAATATTATAAAGTGATCACTAACCAGAAATCTTAATCGACGTAAAACTTAGGTACATCGTCGAAAATCTGGGAGAAATAAGGAAAAATATGAAAGTAATATAAATCCAAAATAACCGGTCCACAATACAACTGGAGGAGTCTATTATATGAGAATTGCAAATAATATTCGCTAATGGCAGGATATTCTTTAGAGAAACTAGTCTAGGCTAAAGGCCGGCGATCCGAGTTTGGCAATAAAATAAAGATATGACGTACGCTAGAGGCGATAATTCGTGAAAAGAAGGTATAATATAATAATAAAATGAGGGTTAAACGAGTGTCTCGGAGTATAAAAACAAACAAATATATGACAATAAATAAATACAAGAAAAAGAGAGAAGATAGGTTTAAATAAGTTCTTTCAAACTAAGCAAGTATACGACCTGAATAATGATATATTTTTACATGATAATTAAGCGACCATAATTAGACGTCGATGAAAAACATATAAAACTTTATTATTTTAAATTTAACCAAAACAGAAAAGGGCAACCAAAACATGCCTAAGTATAGATTTAAAATAATAATAGAGATATGCAAGTGTTGCTACATAAAATACAACTAATTAAACTACTTAGAGACTTTACGTATAGTTCATTTTATAAAATGGTTGGTAACTTTATTAAATAACAAAAGAAATATATAGATAACATTTTATTTCTTAATAAGGCACATTATTAGGCACAACCACTGAAAAATAAAAACACATCAAAGTACTGCTATTATTAAAGCTAAATGGATTTTATTACCATGGATGTTTTTCTTTTAATTATAATCAATACTAGTAGGTGATTCAAAATGCCTTTAGATGTATAATTATACGCATACCTTTTTATGCCCAGAACGATGGCTGTCTCTGCATTGATAGACTATTGATAGTTATTATAGAATAGAAAATTATATATTTCAAGTTTATATTATTGTCACGAATTGTATTTTTTATCTGTGACGCCACGCCTTACTTAGCGTGTATGAGAGTATCTCAGATTTAGGAACGCACTACGTCAAGTCGAGAAGGGATAATAAAGGAGACACATCGATAAAAACAGTAACAAGTATATTTACAAGCAAACTTAACAACGGTTAGACTGTATACTAATAAAGGCGTGTTTAAGATTATAGATGAATTAAGAGTTTACACTATACCCAATTAATATGAAATGCATGTCTTCTCGAAGGAGGCTTAGGTCAAAGTTTGTCTAGCAAGCGACGTCACTATTTTATTAATAAAGTTTATGTGAGCGGGTTGTCTTTTATTTAGGAATTTGGTCTGATATTTATAAGGTAAGTCTTTTAAGGTTATCACAAATTGCTAAGGTACTTTCACTACTTTTAAAACTCCCCAAAAACTATCCCTTTACCGGAAGTTCTGATACTTCACAAATTCGAATCTCTCCTATACTTTTAGTAGCCCCCGAATGCCGTATACCTATGCATACGTTCATCCAGGTTAGGTAAGAACCTGAGAACCTTATACCTGTGCATAAGTGTTCTCAGTTATGGGGGTTGTGGGATAGAACAGCTAGTAGTGGACGTACCTGTGTACTGCCCCGCAACTAGACTGAGCGGTTTGAGAGACCCGAAAGCCTGATGAACTTGGCGTTTGCCTGCGTATTTATACGTTACAAAATGCTGATGGCTGCATCATTAAGGATTAAAGTCGCTCCCGTCGACCGCTCAAGTTGTTGATAATTAACAGTGAATGTTAATATAACCTTTTTCAAGCTCAAGTTCAAACTTACGACAGGGTGATATTTAATTCATGCTTTTAAGTAGTTCACACATTCCCCCTCCCTGATAACGTTGGTCCCCAACGTTTTAACCTGACTTATTTGTTTTAAAAGAGAGAGAACCGACCTCAATTCGAGAAGACATACTGTATTGCACCTAAATTTATTATAATTTAATATATATTTCGTCAGTGGACTTGTTCTGGCTTAGATCCACCGATTTCAATTTCATGTAGTCGTAAGTTCTTGTGTAGTTTGCCTCGCTGTTTGTGCTAGTTATAGGTACATGTAACAAAAGAAAAATAGTTTTACAAGTTATATTAACAATGTTATAATCTTCTCCTATGTTTTCTTATTTGTGACGTTTTTAGTTGTCTTATTAACAAAATCTTAATTTGATAAACTAGGCTTTTTACTAGAGATGTATTATTTCAAAATTTATTTGCTTCTATGGCCAATAACGTTTTACGTCCTAATATTCATTGTGTTAATAAAGCAACTACGTGACAAACGTATTATTTAAATACTGTTCTGTTTTTTACCTTATTACTAATTATATATGATAAAAATTCTCTCGATTTGATTTCTTTAAGCTTATTGACCTATTATACCTTATATCTAGTGCAAACCTATCCGTTTTGAGAACATTGCTTTTCTTTTTATACTGGCTTATACCATTTTTTAAACTAGGTTTTTATGTCTATGGACAATAAATTGGCTTTCATATGATATCTCCTCTATTAAGATGCTATCCCAACAGAGGTGACATTAATTCATTGTCTTTATAGCTGTTAGTTTTTTGGGAAAAGGTCTGTTAATGGGGTATATCTATAAAGATAATGAATTTTTTCCCTCGGCATTAAAAATCAACTTATTGCGGCTCTGTCTAAAAATAAATTACCTGTCCTATATTAACAATATTACGGTATATTGAACTTATTTCTTTTTAGAATAAAATCCAAACGCCAGTCCTGTCTATATTCTATTTAGCCATTGTTCTTTACTTCTTATTTTGAAATCCATTATTTACAAATTTATCAAAACTATATAGTATATAGTCTTTCCCGTCTATGTATAAAATATTTGCTAACATCTTTATAATAGTTTATTGACTCAGTTATATTTCTTGACCTATCCAAAACTTGCTGATATTGGTATATCAAATGACACAATTTATTTTACTTGCTGACTTAATTCAACATGCCAGTTTTAGAAATTATGCAACATATATTTATGACTTTATGAATCCTATTATTTTCTCAAGTTATTGACTTGCAATGCGATCTTGCGTCACTTTATAATAATGATACTCAAATTACATTTACAGTAAACATGATGTAAATCAGCTTTAATAAACGAAAATTATACGTCGTTGTTTGTAGATTCCTTTGCTGCCGGCTGGCGGACGTTCCATTTAAGTAGTTTGCTTTTGTGTTGCGGACTGCTTGTTTACGCAAAGCCTGGTAGATGGCGCTCGTAGTGGTCCCTTTTGGTTTCGTAGCAGATACAAGTCGTAGTGGGTTCTTTCAGTTCTTTGTTCCTTGAAAGGCGTGGTAAAATGGCGTCGACTTGATTTGCTTCTTCGTGTGTTAGGTTAGGTTATATATACATTATTTACAATTTCTTACTGATTTGCTATACACGTCTTGGTATCTCTTCGTAGAATACATTCGGCTATTGGTAACTCATAGTATTAGGTTTCATTATGAAGCCGATTACTAAGTTGTGTATATTTTTGTTTATTTCACTGTCGAGACGTACCAGGCCTTCTCTTAGAATATCTGGTTTTATTAGATATATCGTACTTTGGTGGTGTTTACGAGCATAAAATATATCTTGTATAGGTCCTGTAACATATATATATATATATTTTTTTGCTAAGTCTAAGTTTGTTTTCAGGCTTCCATGTACTTCTGATATGATGTGATTGTTTATATTTTCAGCGTAGTTTTTTAACAATTTGATTTTTGCTTCTGTAATTTGTAGTGAATTCACCATCTCCTCTGTGCTTTTTCCATGCTACTGGATTGCTGCGCAAGCCTTGTCAGTGTTGAATCCAGACCATTAGTTATAGAATCCATACACCGTCTTAGATCTTCGGTATTCATGACCATGTAGTCCAATTCTCCGATGAAGGATACAGAGATGGACAGACCTTGGTTGTTTCCTAAGGTTCGTTATATTCCAACTATTTATTAAACTATTTAACACTTTATCCGGTGCTACTGATAACTTTCCATATATTTTAGTCTTTTACAGTTTACTCAGTCTTCTAGGCATCCGAATTTAAAGGCTGGAGAAATTTCTGTGGTGTCCAGCCATGGTTCATGGGGTGGTTCCCTCATGAGGCTTTTGCAGATATCTCCACTTCTTGGCTGTTGCTAATTGTGGTCAATGCTATAATACCCTGTGGAAAATTTAATATCTACTTATTTAACTTATGTACTATACCTATTTATATTTATATTATGTCCCCTTTATCTATCCCTTTTCTTTTTGATATTGCATAGCTACATATACCTATATTTATTTTATTATATTATAGCCTATTTTTCTTCGTGCTTTCTCGTTACATATTTATTTACATATTGTTATTATTTATTTCCTAACTTGCTTTTAATTTTTTAGGTGTATGCATTTTCCGGATCTGACTTCAGCAGAGTTCACCTCTCCGCTTCCAGATGCTGTCCTCTATTTGGTTCATTTGGGTCACTGAGATGATGCTACTGCCATCAACTCGCCAGGATAGGTTTGCTAACTTTATATATACATATTTATTTTATCCTGATATTGCCATTGTCTGCTTTAGATATACTTCTATATATTTCTATTTTATCTTATGCTTCCTAAATTTACTTTTTACATATATTATACTAGATTTTCCTATTTACGGTATCTTCTATGTATATAACTTCTTAGCTATAACCATTTTTTTTATTCTCTATGTATGATTTACATATACATTTCTTTATCGTCCTTTTACTTGAGTTCTATGCCCTTTATATATCCTTTTTAAGCCTTTATGGTACCAAATTCGTTTTTCTAGTAGTCACCCTAAGCAACTCGTGTATTTTGGCACACATATTATCTATCTTCTTGGCGCCTAAATGTAAGCTGGAAACGCTCCTAAAAATGTTTTTCTTGCATTCTTTAGGCCTGGATATTTTAAAATTGTTATAATAGTTATAATAATCATCCTTGTATATACTTCTTACATACTGTCAATGACCTCCACTAGTCAGTAACTTTTGCTTGACCTATGTATATGCTTTATTCCTCTGATTCAACCCTTTATCTTTATATTTACCTCATATATTCTCTATATCTACTTTCTCCACATAGTTTTATTCTATTTAGTCCCCTAAAGGTATATTATACTTTGCTTCTATGTAACATTTAACTATTCTAGTTTCATATACTTTTTGGCTATACCCTATTTGTACTTTCTTTTTCTATATATACCGTTTAATAATTTCTCTTAACTCCTAAGTGCCTTATATTTTTATTCTGAGATTTTATTTTACTCCTAATAATTTTCGGACTCTATTCTCAAAGTCTTCGGGTTCCCGTTTATTTCTAGTTTCCTCATCTACCTCCTGGGTATATAATTGAATATCTGTTATATCTCCCATATTTTCTTCTCCCTAACTGGTGTCTCCTATTTCGACGTCGTCGTTACTAATAGGAGTAGACTCTGTCCATGAGTCATAATATGGCAACATTCTACTGACATGTACCGTATCGGTAACCTTTCTCTTTCCTCCAATTTTCTCTACTTCATAGTTTACATCTCCCATCTTTCTTACTATTTTGTAGGGCCCGAACCGCCTTAATAATAATTTTTCACTGCGCCATACTTTCCTTATAGGGATAAATATTTTTACTTTGTCCCCCTCTTGAAACTTTAATTCTCTATGCCTGTCGTTAAATCGTACTTTATCTTTTCCTTGACTTTTCTTTATATTTTCTACTGCGATTGCCCGTATTGCCAACGCCTTTTCTCTGATTTGCAACGAGTCTGTCTGTATTTCACTATCTGTTAACGCTGCTTCTACTGGGAGGGTAGGCTCTCTGGCGAATGTAAGTATAAATGGGAGGTACTTCGTTGTGTCTTGTATGGCTTGCGAGAGGTACCGGGATCGTTGCCCGGCACCTCCACTATTCTGTCACGAATTGGATTTTTTATCTGTGACTCCATGCCTTACTTAGCGTGTAGAAGAGTAGCTCAGATTTAGGAACGCACTACGTCAAGAGTAGAGATAATAAAGGAGACACATCGATAAAAACAGTAACAAGTTTATTTACAAGCAAACTTAACAACGGTTAGACTGTATACTAATAAAGGCGTGTTTAAGATTATAGATGAATTAAGAGTTTGCACTATACCCAATTAATATGAAATACATGTCTTCTCGAGGGAGGCTTAGTTCAAAGTTTGTCTAGCAAGCGACGTCACTACTTTATTAATTAAGTTTATGTGAGCGGGTTGTCTTTTATTTAGGTATTTGTTCTGATATTTATAAGGTAAATCTTTTAAGGTTATCACAAATTGCTAAGGCACTTTCACTACTTTTTAAAACTCCCCAAAAACTATCCCTTTACCGGAAGTTCTGATACTTCACAAATTCGACTCTCTCTTATACTTTTAGTGGTCCCCGAATGCCGTATACCTATGCATACGTTCATCCAGGTTTGGTAAGAACCTGATAACCTTATACCTGTGCATAAGTGTTCTCAGTTATGGGGGTTGTGGGATAGAACAGCTAGAAGCGGACGTACCTGTGTACTGCCCCGCAACTAGACTGAGCGGTTTGAGAGACCCGAAAGCCTGATGAACTTGGCATTTGCCTGCGTATTTATATGTTACAAAATGCTGATGGACGCATCATTAAGGATTAAAGTCGCTCCCGTCGACCGCTCAAGTTGTTGATAATTAACAGTGAATGTTTATATAACATTTTTCAAGTTCAAGTTCAAACTTACGACAGGGTGATATTTAATTAATGCTTTTAAGTAGTTCACATTATTATATATGTTATATTGGTTATGTTACGTATTATTAAATGCATTAGATGTAAGATAAATTTTAGACAAACGGAGCTCCACTTCTTATATTTCCATATCTGTTATTCTATGATCTTATTGTGAATTATTTCCTAATTTTTTTACTAACAAACACTTCCTTCTATTTCCATACCTTATAGTATAAGTATTGTATAGTCATAAGAACAGGTTTGACGTATTAAAAGTTACAAGATAAAGTAAATCATTGCTACATAAGGTTACATATACACAAATATACTTTAAAATATTTCATTGGTTTCATATCACAAAAGGGAGGAAAAATTTTAGGTATAAGGAAATTTTTTCTTTTGAAAAAGAGGGGAGGAGTAATGGCATAAGTACATATACCCTGTATATCGACAGGATATTGCAACTATTAAATATTATTATAACACCGTTTATAAACTGCATACTATTGCACACCATAGCAATACACGCTGACCTGACTAGAAATCATATTGGGTAATGTAATGTAACTGGGTATCATGATCAATCATTAATATCATAGATATCTTTATTGTAATACATACAATCAATACCTATGGGTAAGTATCTCAAGTCTATTATTTGGGCCTCGAACGAACGAACCTGACTCAACTGTTAACGCAAGTGGACATAATATAGCACCTCTTGGTTGAGTCTTTACAACGTTGTTCTGGTATTCGGTCAATATAAAATTCTTTACATTTTTAAAGGCATGAATTCTTAAGCAACATTTTTGGTAATTTTATTGGTGGTAGATTATATAAAAATTCAAAAAAATATATATTATTTTTAGTGCTGCAAAAGAACTGATTGTGCCTCACAAATCGAGCAAGACCTTCAAAAAAGATGAGAGCACGATTAAAACGCAAACTTTTTCACCTGGGGCAAGAACGTAACGAACATAAAAAGTTATTATAATGTACGGTCTTGTCGAGAAAATATGATGGCACTCGTAAATAATGTACCCGCAAACTTAATGTCCAAATATATGGCGGCACTTGGGCAAAGATTAAACTTGAAACTTAGGAACTTCCGTGGCGTTAGGATTATTTCTAATTCCGGAGTGATATTTTTTAAAGTTAAGTTCAGCAGAACTGTTGCCCAAACGAATGTTATTCGTCTCGGGGAGGGTTTATATCATTTTGCCAGCGATAAAAGTTTAATGCTTCTGGCAATGAAAGCGTAAAGTTTTTTATTCCTGTGAATTTTTCATTCTTATCTTCAAATGAATTATGACTTTATTTTGTGGAATACTTTAAGATTGATTACATAACGGTAACTTAGAATGACGTAACTTTCCAGTGGTAATATTATTACAATTGGAGCAATATATTCAGGTTTGGGTAATCGTTACTCGTTTTATGCTATTACTAAAGCAGTAGTATAGTCTGGCAATCCAACCCTGGCAACTCTTCCGAAGATAAATATTTCAGATCTCTTCAAAGCCTTTCCCTGTTTTTAAAATTTATCCTTGCTTCCACTGACCACTGGAACATGATCACACAATCGGTTGATTTACTAGAAATAATAATAAAACTGGATAGGAACTTAAAATTTTATATTGGGATTATGATCCTCTTATTAAAAGCAAGCGTTGAAGCTAGGGTTCTGCTATTGCTTAGAATAATCCAGCTTTAAGATGCCCGTATTAACAAAACTCCATGGACCTCCTAAAATACGTACTTTATGACAATATTATTCACTCCGGACAAAGGAGTTTCATTAATACTGTGTAATTTCGTTTATTAAATTAAATAAACATCAATCACAAATATTCATAATCCTGTTTAGGTGCTCACCATTTAGAAGTTTTTTTAAATAAATATGAGAGCCACTTAATGTATTATATTTCCAAAGAAAGTAAAGATAAACTAGAGGCAAATCTAATTATTATGTCGTCCGGAATGCTGATTTTCACCCTGACAATTTGAAATTAAATTTAAAACTAATGTATTAAGCTTAGGAGCAGTTGTAATGATAATAAATGTTGATGGGGTGAGGGACTATGCGTTGTAATAATAACAAATGGATCTCTGATAGTCAATGATTGTAAAATTATTGTTGTATTAACATGTTGTTTTACACTGTATATTCATATTGATGTTTAGTTGGTTGTGCAGATAAAATAAGGCAACATTTGCAGATAATCATAAATAGTTGTAACAGTCCGATTTGGCCAGTGTAATAGTATATTATGATATA
>JAEQML010068410.1:0-18302 GCA_016904865.1 Pissodes strobi | reverse complement strand
AGGGTGAAACAAATCGCTTCTCACCATTAGGATCTCGGAAACCATACGGATACGTAGTCTGTTAAATGGGGGCAAAGTTGCGCAATTTAAAGGTCATTAATATGCCGTTGAGAAATTTAGAAAATTCCGACTACTTCCGGAGATATCCGTAATAAACCGAAAATCAGCTATTTTATTTTTATTTTTTCCTGACTTTATTTTAAGAGATATGATAAATATTGCCACTTTTTCTCCTTTATAAAATGGAAGTATCAAATTTTAAATCTGACGTTTCGTGTCCGGGCCCCCATCATCAACTTCACCTGGATTTTTTATTTAATATTTTAGAAGCCTTTGGTCCCCCAAAACTAACGATGTATCAAACTTGTCCAATAGCGGTAACAAATATTCCCATAAGTGAAATCGGGCCAAAAAATCGCCCCATCTCTGCCTAACACATTATCTCTTATGGAAAAAATCTAGATTTGTTGATTTATTGATAAGTGTGATACATCGTTGATTCTAGGAGAGCAAAGGCTTCTAAAAAACTAAATAAAAAATCCGAACGTCAGATTTAAAATTTGATACTGCCATCTTATAAAGGAGAAAAAGTGACAATAATAATGTTAAATGTATGTTATATTATCTCTTCAAATAAAGTCAGGAAAAATAAAAATAACATAGCTGCTTTTCGGTTTTTTACGGATATCTCCGGAGTAGTCGGAATTTTCTAAATTTCTCAACGGCATATCAGTGACCCCTAAATTGCGCAACTTTGTCCCCATTTAACAAGCTTCGTATCTCTTATGATTTCCGAGATCTTAATGTGAGAAGCGAATTTGTTTCACCCTGTATATGTATTAGGTTAGTAACAGAACGAAATTTTTAACCTGTGTGGTATAAAATATACAGAAGCCCGACGCCCTATTGCAGGACCCTGCACCGCACAAGAAATTGATGCAGTAATGAAAGAAACTGGAAGAGGAAATATGTGAACTAGTCACAGATAATGCAGCAAACATAGAGGAATTGAACAAAATACAGTTCAGTAAAATACACTGAAAGTGTACAGACAAACAAACAGCCTTCGGGAAGCAATAATACATTTCGAGGCGGAATCTATGGCAGCTCGTATTAAAAATCTAATTTTAAATGGCGACGCATTTTGGAACCGTAATGTCAAATACATAAATTTTTTGTCTCCTAACATTTTTTTATCATAGAAATGTTACTGTGCACGATGTTCGACATAAATTTCACAAAATGAAGTCTCTGTTGAGGAATTCGTACCTATAAGTCTATTTTCATTAGTAGAAGAAACAATGGCTGTACTTTTAGTGTTGAAGTAAGAAATTTCAGCAACTTAAAGTCTATCATCGCCTGTGACTAAGAATGTTAAATCCATTAACTTGTAAAGCAGATTTCCACGTGCCTCATGAAGTAATTGGTATAAAGAAATCTGCAGCCATAAAATTACAAAAGGAATTGGTTAACTTGGGAAATTTTGCATAGTAAACTTAGAAACAGCGAGCAAGCAAAACATCTACTTTTCAAAATTAGTATAACATTATATCTATAACCAGCGGCGGCTTCCCAATAAGTGCCCGAACGCGCGTACTGCCTGCGAAAATAAATAGAAAAATAAAATCTCCTTCCCCACATACAATTTAACATAAACTAACTATAATGTGTGAATTACATATTTTTGAATGGCCGCAGAATACATTGTTTATACGACCGCCACGATCGAAACGCTGACCATCCGACGGCGGCCCCCGCCCGTAATCACATCTAGTCTAAATCTGCCGTGCGCTACTGTTCGGTGCTCTGGTTAAATGCATTTTCGTCATTCAAATAGGTCGGGCAAGTTCGTAAAATCACGAGAAGTCAAGGCCCATCCGTGCGCTATTCAGATCCACACTTTCCAGCTTAATTTAGTAATTATTTACAATTCTTGCGTTTATAGTATGGTTTCACAAGCTGAATTTTTCACGGATTCAAGATAAGATAACCCTTATTCCGGAGGTAATACAAAATTAGACTGCGCAAAAGGACACTATCATCAAAAATCGAGACATTGGTACCACCGTATAGGGAAAAATACGTATTTTTTGGTGCATGCATCTCTCTTACTACTGATATGTATGGAACCTGTTTCACTCCTTTACATTACTTTGTACAGGGATCATAGAATTATCCGCTATGAAGGCGAATAATGTTTTATAGGGTGTATTACTTCATTAAGATTTTTTTGAGGAAAATGAAAAAATAACAAGATAATATAAACTGTTATTAATAGTATAATGAAACAAATTGTTTTAATTTCCACTTATATTAACTTAAACTTGACATATGTTGTGTCTTCTTCAAAAGGTTGCTTTAAAGGGTTTATAATAATAACAGCACTATACCTATTACATTGGGATACACGTCTCACAAAAAAGTTTATGGTCTTCAGGTGGGTCTAAGAGGGTATAAGTTTAATAGTGGGGAAAACCCAAAATCCAATTGTTCGTTCAGTAATATTCCGGTATGTTTGAGTTTATTAATTTCCATGATTTCTAATAAGTTTAATTTTTTGATTTTGTTGTCCAAATGTAAGATTTTTAACCCTTAGCCACCCGGGTCTCAATGTAGTGACATAAATCCCCGGCACCGGTCACGGTGACCGCTGCTTTCCACACTGTTTTTTTCGTAAACAATCGCATTCGAAGTCTGTATAGTGACTTATATATGTTTGTTAGAAATATTAGTGCACAGTAAAACTACACATGACAGTCTTTAAAGTTTTTAACTCGAAACAGAAACATTAGTCCTTTAGCTATACAAAATGTACCATTTTAAGGCACTTTAGATGTTATTTGTTATAAGTATTATCTTATACTAAAAATAAACACTAAATAAAATTTTTTCGATACTACAAGGATCCAGTAATACTACAATAAAAAAAAAACAACATATTATCATAAACTTCTAAAAAATGCAACATATATATAGAGTTCAAATTTTCTCGATGTTCTGACTACAAACTTATATTTAGATGTATGCTATAATTATTATCTTATACAAATAATAGAAAATAAATTATATGTTTTCGATACCACAAGGATATCATAGTATTATAATAAAAATATTCTGTGTATCGTCTCCACTTATTTCGCTACTACCACTATCTTCTCTATCTGAACACTCTGAGAATGAGTCATGCTCGCTTTCATCAGCACAACTTAGGTCCACATCACTTCCTTCATCATCTTCGTACCATTTTAGAACAGTTCCTTCAAAATTTTTATCCATATAACACACTAACCGCGACGGCCTTGCCCCATCAGACATTTCAGAAACACCCGGGTCCGGTCACCGTGACCGCTCAAATAATATAAAGGGATATTGAACACGTGCGCCCAATGTTATCGACAAAAATGTACTAACCTACCCGTCACTTAAGTAAATTAAAGGATTAGCTAGATGCATAATGTTGGTGGGGATAACACTGCGGAGATACAATTATTTTAGGAACACGTTGCGGTCACCTTGACCGGACCCGGGTGGTTAAATCTTGATTGAAATTATAATTTTCATTAAGTAAATGTTTGGCATAATGAGAATTATCCTTTTTTAAACTATACCTAGATTTATGTTCTTTGATTCTCGTTGTAAATGGTCTCCCTGTTTGGCCAATGTACTTTTTTGTCCAAGAACCACATTGTAACTGATAAACCCCTGATTGATTATGTTTATTAACTGATAAACTCCTGATTGATTATGTTTATTGGTTTTAGATTTATTATTTTTAATGAGTTTGCCAAGAGAATTATTAGTACGGAAAGCTATTTTGACAACTCTTTTCATAAGTGTTTTGGCTATTCTGGTAGTTATCTTTCTTGTATAAGTTAATGTTTTGTATGTATGTTTATCATTGGATTTTAATATGGCGAATATAAGATTTAGAGCTTTTTCATTTGTTTTTTCTGTAATATTTTATCTATTAATTCTGTTTTATACCCATTGTTAATTGCTACCTGTTTTATTAAATTAAGTTATTTCTTGAAATTTTGTTCAGATAAAGGTACGTTAACTAATCTGTGTATATAACTATTGTATGCTGAGAGTTTGTGTGCATATGGGTGATTAGAATTATGTGGAATAGTTGTGTCATTTTGAGAAGGCTTATGAAATATTTCAAATTCATGTTTATTATTATTGTTGGTTATTTTCAAATCTAAATAGAATGATCTTGTTCAATTTTATGTTGTTGTGTAATGTGTTTATGTGCTCTAAAACCATTTTTAATTGTCTATCTGTACCTGTAAAACAAGTTAAAATGTCATCAACATATCGGTACCAATATACAAAACACTTACTCAAGCCATGATTATGGATTTTATCTTCTATATTATTCATAAATATTTCTGCTAAAATTGGAATAAAGGGGTTACCCATTATTAAACCCTCCTCACTTACATAAAACTTATCATTAAATTCAAAAAAATTTTAATCCAAACAACATAATGTAAATTTTGTTTTTTGTTAGTAATTATTATTCAACTAAATCTATGACTTCTACTGGAGGAATGCTTGGGAACAAGTTTTGTACATCGAAAGAGATTAATTTAGCCTTAGTTGGAATTGTTAAATCTTTGATATTGTCTATAAGTTCGTAACTGTTTTTAATGCTATATTTAGATAAGAATTTGCAATGATTTTTAATTATGTTAATTAATTTATTGGATAGTTTAACAGCCGGGGCTGAGAAATAACATACCACTGGTCTAATTGGCATATCTGTTTTATGTAACTTAATCAAATAATATAATTTAGGCCTGAGGTTCATTAAAGTTAATCTAAATTTTTCCGACTCAGTGAAAATATTTGATTCTTTGATAGTGTTTGTAATTAATTAAGAAGTTAGTAGGGTCTGTTTTGATTTCTCGGAAATTATCAGGGTTAAAGAAATTAATAGTTTTGTTGATATAATATTGTTTTTTGATCGCTATGATAGTAAACACAATTTCGTTTTCTATACTTTTATTTTTGATACAGTTAGTGGTGTGATATTCGTTCTTAAATTGATTTTTCTGTATTTCTGAAAATTCTATGTTGGTTAGATTAACAAATCTATCGAAAATTTTATGATCTGAATAATTAGTAATTGGTTACATTTATTATGCGGTTATTTTTACTAATTAGGCCATGTAATTTATTAGACTGTTTTATATATTTTTTAGACACTATTTGTTGTATCCTATCTCGGGTATTATAATCTAGTTCATCAAACTCGATAATAGAAAGTCTATGTGTTAATTCACTATGGATTACCTTGGTGTATGTGTTGTAGATGTCCCTTTTACTGTACTGTATTTTTCTGTCTTGTGAAATTCATTTCCTTAATCCAATGGGCCTTGTATGCGCATGGCTCCTATTGTTATGTAAAATGAAGTGTTTCCCAACTACAGGAGCCAATCAGCATACAAAGCCCAATACATTGGATTAAGGAGATGGATTTCACAAGACAGAAAAATACAGTACAGTAAAAGGGACATCTACAATACATACACCAAGGTAATCCATAGTGAATTAACATATAGACTTCTATTATTGAGTTTGATGAACTAGATTATAATACCCGAGATAGGATAGAACAAATAGTGCGTAAAAATATATAAACAGTCTAATAATTACATGGATCATAAATTTTTCGATAGATTTGTTAATGTTACCAACATAGAATTTTCAGATAATGAAATAGAATTAATTAATAAAGGTTTCGGATATGATCTCCATTGTAAAGATAATAGTCGAACCAGAGAATACTTGGGAATTGAATGCGAATTAGCAGCTAGTAATATAACAGAGTTTTTTGATTAAGCATGAAATAGCTAATATAATTAAGACAGACAAAAAGGAAATACAGAAAGACCAATTTAAGAATGAATATCACACCACTAACTGTATCAAAAATAAAAGTATAGAAAACGAAATTGCGTTTACTAGCATAGCGATCAAAAAACAATATTATATCAACAAAACTATTAATTTCTTTAACCCTGATAATTTCCGAGAAATCAAAACAGACCCTACTAACTTTTTTAAGAAATTAATTAAAAACACTATCAAAGAATCAAATATTTTCACTGAGTCGGAAAAATTTAGATTAACTTTAATGAACCTCAGGCCTAAATTATATTATTTGATTAAGTTACATAAAACAGATATGCCAATTAGACCAGTGGTATGTTATTTCTCAGCCCCGGCTGTTAAACTATCCAATAAATTAATTAACATAATTAAAAATCATTGCAAATTCTTACCTAAATATAGCATTAAAAACAGTTACGAACTTATAGACAATATCAAAGATTTAACAATTCCAACTAAGGCTAAATTGATCTCTTTCGATGTACAAAACTTGTTCCCAAGGATTCCTCCAGTAGAAGTCATAGACTTAGTCGAATAATTACTAACAAAAAACAAAATTAACATTATGATTAAACAAGATATTTTAGAGTCTTTAGCAGTTTGTTTGGATCAAAATTGTTTTGAATTTAATGATGTTTTATGTAAGTGAGGAGGGTTTAATAATGGGTAACCCCTTAAGTCCAATTTTAGCAGAAATATTTATGAATAATATAGAAGATAAAATCGATAATCACGACTTGAATAAGTGTTTTGTATATTGGTACCGATATGTTGATGACATTTTAACTTATTTTACAGGTACAGATAGACAATTAAAAATGGTTTTAGAGCACATAAACACATTACACAACAACATAAAATTGAACAAGATCATTCTATTAACTATTTAGACTTGAAAATTACCAACAATAATAATAAACATGAATTTGAAATATTTCATAAGCCTTCTCAAAATGACACAACTATTCCACATAATTCTATCACCCATATGCACACAAACTCTCAGCATACAATAGTTTTATACACAGATTAGTTAACGTACCTTTATCTGAACAACATTTCAAGAAAGAAGTTAATTTAATAAAACAGGTAGCAATTAACAATGGGTACAAAACAGAATTAATAGATAAAATATTACAGAAAAAACAAATGAAAAAAGCTCTAAATCTTATATTCCCCATATTAAAATCCAATGATAAACATACATACAAAACATTAACTTATATAGGAAAGATAACTACCAGAATAGCCAAAACACTTATAAAAACAGATGTCAAAATAGCTTTCCGTACTAATAATTCTCTTGGCAAACTCATTAAAAATAATAAATCTGAAAACAATAAACATAATCAATCAGAGGTTTATCAGTTACAATGTGGTTATTGTACAAAAAGGTACATAGGCCAAACAGGGAGAACATTTAAAACGAGAATCAAAGAACATAAAGCTAGTTATAGTTTAAAAAAGGATAATTCTCATTATGCCAAACATTTACTTAATGAAAATCATAATTTCAATCAAGATTTCAAAATCTTACATTTGGAAAACTAAAACAAAAAATTAAACTTATTAGAAATCATGGAAATTAATAAACTCAAACATACCGGACTATTACTGAACGAACAATTGAATTTTGGGTTTTCCTCACTATTAAACTTATACCCTCTTAGGCCCACCTGAAGATCATAAACTTTTTTGTGAGACGTGTATCCCACTGTAATAGCTATAGTGCTGTTATTATTATAAACACTTTAAAGCAAACTTTTTAAGAAGACACAGTATGTCGAAACATATGTCAAGTTTAAGTTAATATAAGTGGAGATTAAAACAATTTGTTTCATTATACTATTAATTATAATGAATTTCCATCAAGTAACGGCTAATTCAGTGTTATTTATATAAAATATTTATCGAAGGTTTAAGCACAGTATGTGTAAGTATAGGTTATCCATATACACATTTGTTTATGTGTCGAAACAACGTGTACTTAAAGATTTTCCTACAGGCGCAAGAGTGCTATTCCCGATAATTTATATTCTTTACGTCTTGCGTTACTTCTGTTCGCTTCAATATTTCTTTTAATGTATTTGTATAACTAATATAGCATAGCTTGTGCCAAATTACTTCGTCGAATTTATTTCTACTTTTGGCATCAGAAATGACTTTTTGCATTGCTTCATTAATAATATCAATATTATATCGAATCTTGTTTGTCATAAGAAAAGTAGAAAAAGTTCTTTCGGTCGCCCTAACTAGTTCGCCTTTATTACCATAGCATATAATGCACTTCGGTCTATTTTGAAACCTAAAAGACACAAGAGGCTCAATTTCGCTCTCTGAACTTGTATCCTTTGTGTTGTTTGATTGATTTCTATTTAAACAAAAAAATATGCAATATTTTATAAATAGGTACCCTTTAAAATAATAATAAAAAAGTCATTGCTTAGGACCGTACGTATACATGGCAAATTAATATTCTTTGTTCCAAGTTAATTTTATCCTGAGTAGGCTATGACTGGATTGTTGACAACAGTATCCAACAATATAAACAAGTATCAGTCATGGCTTTCTCAGAATAAAATAAAGTTGGAACATAGTATATTTGAGTGAAATTTCCCTCGGTCTCAGTGTAAACCATGAAATATGCAATTAGAGCATTGACCTCTAATTTCCAGACACCCTGTTTGCTGCATCAACAAGCATATTACCTTGGCGAGGTTTAACAACATCCCTATGTTGATATCATTTTGCTCTTTGATTCTTGCAATAAAAAAACTGTAATTAAAATTTTAAACATAAACTTACCCAAGTATTCAGCTGAAACACATGTATGTAGATATAATAAAAACCAAAAAAAAAACCTATATTTCTTCCCAATTTACTAGGTACTTTAATATGTAACAGAAACATATTAATTCTTTAATAAAAACAGATAACAATATGACACATTGCACATTGACACCTAACGAGAAGATTTATAATAAAAATTAAAATAAAATAAAACTTATAATAACATAATGTGTTGCATCAGCCAAAGAGAGAAACAAAGCTATGCTAAGCTTGAAGGCAAAGAGACAGATATACTGAAAGTCGATGAAATTGGTGGCCAGAATTAATTACGTCGTAAACCCATGGCGTCTCTCATTGTTTATTGTTATATTTGTTAATTTATAAGCAAAAAATATGGGGTTTGCTCTATTATTTTGCCATTCAAGACGTCGCCGAATTCGTTTTTTAAACGATTTTAACTTTTGGGTAAAAGTCGCTTTCCAGCGGGCGCAGAGTCCTTTTCACCCTGCGCACCCCCATTGTATAACCTCACGAGTCGCCACTGACTATATCAACAATTGTCTAAGATATAGATGTACTCTGTTAGACAATAAATTGTTATTTTATCAAAATTATTATTACCTTATAAGCCCGTCTTTACTCAGCTGATTAATTTTTTGGGAGTTTTCATCCGTTTCATATGTTTGAATAATTTCTATCGCTCGTTTTTCATCATACAATGGATACAGTATCTCATTAAGTCTGGGATCTCTTTGTTTTTCGTTGAGAAAATTTATCAGTTGATCTAAGGTCATACATTCACCTTTGCCTTGGGTCCTAAAACAGTTGTTAATTTCTTTCTTATAAGAAACAAATTATGTTACAAATAATTCCAGTTAATTAGGAATAACATGAAAAAGAAAAAATATATAACTCGAAAGAAACTCTAGAAGAAAAAAAAACAGATCCTTAAATAATTCTTACTACTTACGACCACATTGATTACAATATTAATGAATCAATCTTATTATATCAGACACTTACTAAACTTAATATTTGGATCTAAGACTAGTAAATAATTTACATACATGGATCTAAACAACTCCTCGATATCATTTCTGGGACATATTTTATGATATAAAGCATAAAATTTATCAAAGGTAAATTGTTCTGGTTCAATACAGTCATTTTTTTCACTAGGTAAGCCCAGTTCTGAAAAGAACGAATACACCAATTTTTCAGCTCTTCCTGATGCAAATGTTCTTGCGACGACCTTTACCGGTATTTTCCCTTTTTGATCAACCGAAAATCCCAGGCGCATCCAACTAAAAGAAAACAGATGAAATTAATTACCATTATGTAAATTCTAAACCTACAATCTTGACTTTGAAGAAAGGTGCTGGCCAGCCAGTATTATCTCTAGCTTAGGTTGTCAATATAGCTACGCCAAATCTTACCAAATTAAATCTCAGAATATGCCAGTAGACTATAAAAAACAGCAAATAATTTGAATACAAACTATGTTTAAAATCAGATTATAGAAAAACCATATTAAGCTATTTATACTTACTAAATAAGTGCCATTTTATTGCATAATTAATAGAATATCTTGTTCAGCTGATTTAAGACAGCCAATAAAACTATGTATTATTATTTGTAGTATAATTTAATAAAAATATATAGTAAAGTACTAAATATCTATAGCTTCCATATGGAATTTTTTAATTTTTATCATACAATTTTTGTTTCTAGTGATCGATTCTTCATGTGTCCCAAACCAAAAAACCATTTGTAACGTGATGACTGTCATCGCGGCAAATTGGGAAAAACCGATATGGAATGGTGACAAGCAGGGTTAGATGACAAAATATCGTAAACATAACTGTGTAGCCCAAATAACTTTGGACCCCTGTGCAACAGTAAAAGCTTAAAAATTTCATATTTTCCATCATAGCTCTCCTATAAAATAATAGTATGCAAGTTTTGACAATGAAATGGTTCAAATAAGAGAATATTAATCGTTCAACAATAAAACAATAGAACATGTTAGATTATAATAATTTCTATAGCATTAAGCGATAATTATGCTTAATCATAGTTTCTTACATGAGTCTTTACTGTTGTAATGCCCTGTATCTTGAACCCTTGTAAGGTTTTCAACAATTTTGTTGTGATATTACAATTTATACGAATCATTATTCACACTTTTTAGCAAATATTTCACAAACATTTTAAAATGAATTAACTACCATATCAATTTTAAGAAATTTACTACGAAAAACAGTGGACTCCGTACTGGCTCTTTATTTGTATTTAAACTCCTATCTAGAGCGCAGACGATAAGATAGAAAAACTTCAAACACGAAACATTTTACACTTTTATCCGAACCGCGAGAAAAGTCAAAAACAAACATTCAATCTTTGAAAATATTAGAATACCTACTTACTTTAAATATCAAAAGTGTGTTGGAAACGAAAACTGCCAGTAATCCTTTCGCTTGCCCACTTACTTAAAACGTATAGTTGATATTCATTTGTTAACTGCTTGACTTTAATTTGTTTATTTTTGATAGATTCTCGAGCTTCGGATAACGCCTGTAACATGCTCAGTTTTCATTTTGTATCTAGTGACCAAATTTTCATGATTTATTATTTATTATTCGCCATGATGTTTATTAGTGTCAATCCAAGTGAGAATATCTATTATTATATATATAATGACCTATACCGACCGGTAGATGATATGGCGAGAGTGAATTACAGTTGTCCTTTCCCTGAAATTCAATATCGATAATGGCATTTTTATTCACGTAGATTTCGTTTTGGTTGGAATTGTCGGTTTCCGATATTGACGTGTATTGATTTTAGAATGAAGCGCTGCTGTCGAGAATCTTTTGACATCGCGGGAATTGAGATTTACTTTAACACGTTTCTTTTAATGGAAATAGGGGTCAAATGACTATGCCCTTTTGTCTCGTTCGAGTAAAAATTATGATGGAAACCAATGTACCAAAATTCTGCTTTCTTGGTTTTCAAAATCGCTTTAGATAAATTGTTAGATGTGACATGTGATGACCATGTGATGTGTGGCCGAACTTCTATTGGTCACTCGTTATTTTTATAGTGGGGATTTTGGAGGAAGTTCCTTTGCTTCCGGAAAGTGTCGTGTAGGTCACTCTACGTTGGTTTGCCTTTTAGAGTAGTTTGGTGTCGGTTGGAAGTGTAAAATTTTGTTTTCCTTTTCTGACATTTTCCAATCGACAGTGGCGTGCACACAATGAAAGCACAAATGCATTGCCTACCCTGAAGTTTTGACATTTTTTATATTTTCCCATTTAATTTTAATTCCGATAATATAAATTATAATTTTACTAATAAGTATAATCCAAATTTAAGAAGTTTATCTTAAGCGCCAATTAAAATATGAATTATATGATAGAAAAACATCACATTCTAACGCTCATATTACGCTACCTATTATAAACGGAATAATATTCTCCGACGCGACGCGACGGCAATCCGCTAAAAAGCATCTCATAACAAATCGAAGGCATGCATTTAGACCGTCAATACTGGATTCACTATGCAAACGAAAAGCAGTGCTTGAAAAAAGACAGCCAAATGGAACTCTACATAAAAAGAAAAGAGAGAAAGCGGATGGGTCCGCGGCGCAACGATAAGTGCCGGACAAAATGTGCTCTCTTATTAATATTTTGACACAGATTACGCCTACAATCTGTGATTTTGATATACATTCTTTTGTTTTACGTTTTAGTGATTAGTTAGAAAGCGATTACCGGTTACATCATTACAGGGTTTGGTTAAGAAAGCTTTATTATTTAATAATATTTACCCTTAAATAAAATTACAGTACACGGGCTACCCTAAACTTACTAACTGTGCCCAATTCTTGTGTGACAAAAATTAAAAGCGCATTCTTTTAATTTTTGTTTTGAAAGTTTAGTTAGTTTAGTACCTGTACAAGGGGTTGTTGTTTTCTTTGTGGTTTAGTTTTGTTGGTTAGAAAGATTTTGTTAATAGTTTTAATCATCTCCTGATGATGCTAACATGGTTAGCGAAACGCGCGTCGAGTGCAAAAATTCTGTTTCGGTATTGTGGATAAAACTCTGTTTTAGTGCATGTTGCTGAAGGTTCCAAACCCCAACGTAGAATAGTTCTAGTGCTTTTTATTATGGAGTGCCAGTGCGACGACATTGTAAACTGTCTGGAAAAACGTATTAGCACAGCTTATCATCATTCAGGTGTGGTATTAGCACTAAGCTCTTTACCAGTATGACATTTGCCGAAAAACAAAATGCTATTAAGATTGGTAAGTAAACCTGGCCCGGACTTGAAAATCGTGCAGCAACAAAAGAATACCTCGATATTTTAATAAAAAATCTATGACAATTATGTGGCTCTGCGGGTATCGTCATAAAAATAAAATGTATTGTTGGTCATGCTTACTCTTTGGTAAAGAAGGAAATGTGTGGAGTAAACCTGAGTATATTGATTTAAATAATTTTTCAAATGCCTCAAAAAACAAGACCAGTCCACTAAACAGTTACAGGGCATTTTCTTTGCATAGTTTTGGCGAAACTCGAATCGAAAAGGATGTATGCGTACATTTTTTGGAGGCTCAAAATGAACGTTTTTGAGCGTCGCACCTGGAAAATTTTTGTGCCCCTGGCGGCGCCTGCAGCGGGATTACTCCTTGTGTGTCATTTTCTTTACATTGCCTACCCTCATCTAATTGACACTGCACGCCATTGCCAATCGACCCAGTTTTTTTGAGTTTCAGGCCTTGCCTGTACGTTACCTTTAGTTAGTTGCTTGTTTGGTGCCTGAAACTCGTTCCATAACGGGATTTAGTACTGCTTTTTGTCAGAGGTCTTCTCTTTAACCTGTTGAGGCGTTAAGCAGCTGACAGACCCTTTCACAGGGACCTAACAACGGGTCTTACCGACCGACGGGCTTTTCCTTTTTGGCTACGCCTAACTAAGAGTCAAGTTTTCTGCTGCTTTTTCTAGACTGGGCTATCTTCAACTACATACACGTAATCCTTCCTTCTTCAGTTGGGTTAGCAGCTTATTTCTACATGCAGTTCCTCATGTTCCGTGAGTTACCAATTTCTTCTGGAGGAGCTGTCTTCGAACTGCGAGAAATCTGTTTATACAGTGTGTCCAAAAATGTATGCAACATATGGGAAACTTCTTTATTATTGGATTCTCAGAAAATTGTATTCTTCATAAAAGTTGGTGCTTGCCCTAAAACAGTAAACGAGTATTTCAAATTTTACGTACTGCTTTTAGTGCGGACGCAAATGTCATTTTTCCGAAATCGCGTCAAGAGTAAAGTACCTTAATTTATAAAGATACAGCAAAATCTTATAAGGAAAAGTTCTTCAAAATTAAAAAAGTAATTTAAATATGAAATTTGAGTTAAGTACATCAATTTTTAATTTCCCATTTTTTTCTCGATTATTTTTCTCAAACGTTACGCCATCGGTGAATGCTTTGTTCTTTTGTTATTAGTGTACTAGCCAAGCAACTTCAAAATTTATTTAAAGTAGACATTAGTTACATATTTGCATAATGTTTTAGTTTTTACAGAGATAAAAGCCAGTTTAGGTATCAGTGTGTTGCAAACAGATTTAAACAATTCTGGTCCAAAATAATTGTCCACAATAAGTATTACAAAATACAATTGGAATGACTGACTCAATAATTAATTTCATATGTCAGAGCGAAGTAAAATTATTGCTATTTATTTGTTTTTATTCCAAATGCATGGCCTACTCTTCAAGACCAAATATTTTAAATGGCTTTTTAGGATACTTGGGCATATTTTACTCATCGGGTGCAAAAGATAAATAAATTATTAGTTGTTTTACATGAAATGAAGAGAGTTGGGTCTATTCATGATTTTGAGTGGAAAAAATTTTGAATCAAAAGTGTTTAAATGTGTTTGCAACACACTGATACCTAAACTGGCTATTATCTCTGGAAAAACTGCAACATTATGCAACTATGTAACTAATTTCTATCCTAAATAATTTTTGAAGTTACTTGGCAAGTATACTACTAACAAAAGAACAAAACATTCTCCAGTGGCGTAACGTTTAAGAAAAAATCGAGAAAAAAAAAGAAAAATTAAAAGTTGATGTACTTAACTCAAATTTCATATTTAGATTACTTTTTTAATTTGGAAGAACTTTTCCTTATAAGATTTTGCTGTATCTTTATAAATTAAAGTACTTTACTCTTGACGCGATTTCGGAAAAATGACATTTGCGCCCGTACTAAAAACTGTACGGAAAATTTGAAATACTCATTTACTGTTTTAGGGCAAGCACCAACTTTTATCAAGAATAAAATTTTCTGAGAAACCAATAATAAAAAAGTTTCCCATATGTTGCATACTTTTTTGGACACACTGTATACATTTTATGCATATCAGCAGAATCTTAATTTTGCCTTCTCTAGTTAATGTGGGAGGCATTTTCTAAACTAGAAACTTGCTTGAAAGACGAAAATTTTAAAATTTGGCGTGTATCAGTTTTATATACATGTCAACTTTTTAATTTTCATGTTTATTTCAAGTGAAAGCCTACTACTCTTCAAGAATGTGAAGAAGTTCATGAAAAATATTAAGTTTTGCTTTATGTAATATGTAAATGTGTTGCTTAAATTTATAAAAGGCGATTCAATCGACTAGAAACGGTTTTTAATCGCGATTTTTTTATGACCGTGGCGCACACACTAAAGAGAGAACCTACGGTACTCGACGAGCGGTGTGTGTGCGAAGATGTTGATTGACACGGTTCTTGAATAGCTGTAGGTGGTAATTAGAGGGGAAACAGATGTCCTGGGATTGATACATATCAATATCAATTTATGAAACATTTTTCAGATTTTTAAAACTTCTAGCATCCTAGACTGCAGAACCCTAATGCGATTTAACATCTTACCGCTTGTCTACAACGAGTTTGATTCACATGGGAATTTGTGTTTTCGAATAAATTCGGGGAAGGTATCCGATAGCCTGCCTGATGAGACTTGTGATTGTGAAGTCGAACCGGTCACAGGTGGTGCCTATCCCGGACCCAATTAAAATTGAAAATCATGCTCCTATTTCAATTATATGGTCTTCCGAATAAGAATACTCATATACAAAACATATAATATAGACCAAGGAACACCATATCTTTTCCAACAACGATTCAATCTTTCCTAACAACAATTCACAGGTAGTAATTGTACCTAAATCCCATCGGGGAGCAACAGTAAGATATTCAATTCAATTGGCTAGTTTTTTAAAGCGCCACTTGAGTCGCTGTAATAGCGGCGGGAACTGGGGGTTGGGGGCTGGGAAAGTTGAACGGGCCGGCTAGATGCAAATCGAAGGAAGAGCCAATACTGAAAAATCAATTTACGAAACATTTTTCAGGTTTTTAAAACTTCTACCACCATAGACTGCAGAACCCTAATGTGATTTAACATCTTACCGCATGTCTACAACTTTGATTCATATGAGAGCTTGTGTTTTCGATTGGATTCGGGGAAGGTACCCGATTATCAGTAATATTAAATCGGGTCCCGATAGCCTATCTGACGAGACTTGTGAAGTCGAAACCGGTTACACATGGTGCTTTTCCCAAACCTAATTGCAAATCAAGCTCCTATATCAATTTTATGGTCTTCCAAAAAATAATTTTCACTTACAAATCCTATAATATAGACCAAGAAATACCATATTTTTATTAAAGAGATGGATCTTGTTTGTGGTTACTACCTGCGAAGGAAGAGCCCATACATATCAAAATCAATTTACGAAACATTTTTCAGATTTTTAAAACTTCTAGCAGCAGAGACTGCAGAACCTTAATGCAATTTAACATCTTACCGTATATCTACATCTTTGATTCATGTGAGAGCTTGTGTTTTCGATGGGATGGGGGGAAGGTACCCGATTATCGGTAAGATGTTAAATCGGGTCCCGATAGCCTGTCTTACAGAATATAGGGCTAGCCATAGAAAAGCAATCATTGAGGCCTCAGTTTATCCATGTATCTGCGGTGCAATAAAATGTGTTTCAAGTGCGCTGATGGTCTAGTGGTTAGATGCTGGACCTGTGATAAGGTGGTCTGGGTTCGATTCCCGTCGGGATTTTTCTATTTTTTTAAGGTTATGTTTGTAAAAAGTTGTGTTCATCATATTTGGGCATACCTCGGGTTAGTTTTGGTTAGTTTTTGTAACAGTAGTTAAACCCCACGCAAAATAAATGATCCCGAGTCGGCGCGAACGAGTTTCGTTATTTACCCTTGTACGGTCTAGCGAAATGATTCCAAGAGGCCTCGTGGTCTGGTGGTACGATTCTGGATTTCCGATATGGAGTGGCGTCCCGCTTTCGATTCCCGTCGGTGACAAGACATTTATTTATTTTTTTAAAGGTTATGTTTGTTTCTTTTTGTAATTTCATTAATTTCGAGTTAGGACATAAAAGTACAAATTATCTATTATGTTGAGAAAAAAGTCCAAATTATCAACAATATACATTTAGACAAAAAGTTGAAATTTCACGATATAATAATAAAATTCGGAGTTTTTCTCGAAATCGTCGAAATTATAAACTTTGAAACTATGAACGATTTCTATTTGCATCTCGAAATACTGAACAACTTCGACTTTTATCTCAAAATTATGCAAACATTTTGCGTTTTCTCGAAATTATGATTAATTTCGGTTTCTTCTCAAAATGATTCGCATAATTTAGTTCTCATATATTGTGGCTCTTTGACGCTACAGCAACACAGTGATATATTATACTCGTTTATTTTGAATGGAACACAGTCTATGTAAAGAATCGCGTCAATTGAAATCTATAATCAGAAAATATTAACCATTATATCACTTTAAAAAGTTATTTCAATAAAAAATGGGACCTTCTAACAAAGGACTAAAATGTAGGATAATAGTGCGTAATACTTTCGAAAGGCTAAAATAAATATTAATATGCTTGGCATAACTAATCACTTGACTAACCTACACCTTTCCCTAAAAACAATATAAGCATTAAAGCCAACGACACAAGCAATTAAGTATACACTTACTGTTTCATCAAAGCGGTCCTAGGACATACGTTATAGATTTTGTTATTGTGAGTTATCTTCCTTAGACCATCTTGCCATCTCTAGTTGTTATGAAAGCCATGCAAGAAAACATGCCAAATATACATAAAACAGCATAATAACTCTTAGATAATGAATTTTCACCTGACTACATTATACTAATAATGTTTTTTTTACTTCTGACATGAATCATTGTGCTAACTCGTATACTATATGTACCGTATTTAGTTGTCTGTTTATTTATTTATGATTGTATAAGAAATATTTGCTTTTTTAATGTTATATACACGTGTTCGACAATATAAATACATTTTAATTTGAACTGCCAACCCGTAGCAAACATATATGTGTCCATCTCGTCAGTCGTGAGGCTATATAAAAAAAATCAGAAAAACTTTATTGACGAGATATTTAGTCATACAATTTCAAATGGCACAGCATTCCATTTACTTATTACTAATAAGAAACAAATGATTTTTTGGAGTACAAAATGAGTGCATATATA